>JAWQEG010005274.1:0-72018 GCA_033782935.1 Petrolisthes cinctipes
AACCCCCTCAATTATTATTATTATGAGGTGCTGCAAAATCATACACGTGTTGTTCTTTATTACCAAGATATTTACTAAGATGGAAGGAAAGTGTTGGTGGATATTATTATTATTATCATTATTATTATTATTATTATTATTATTATTATTATTATTATTATTATTATTATGAGGTGCTGCAAAATCATACACGTGTTTTTTCTTTATTACCAAGATATTTAATACAATGGAAGGAAAGTGTTGGTGGATATTTGACCCCGACTGAACATACATACTTCCACTGTACCATAATTACCATCCTCACCTTGACCTTCTTGCGACCCTGACTGACATTTTCCTAAAACAAGTGGCACTACCGAGTCCACACACCTATTAAGTTTTGTTTCTCAACTTAATTCGTCCTCCACTCTCTTATTATATACTTCTACTAGTCTATACCGCGATTTTTTTCACTCACTTACCGTACCTACACCCACAATCAAATATCCACCAACACTTTCCTTAACTCGTGCAAATAAATTAGTATCATATCAAAATATAATCATACAACAACACCTTACGTCAACTCAACCCCATCAATTATTATGATGAGGTGCTGCAATATCATACATGTGTTGTTCTTTATTACCAAGATATTTACTACGATGGAAGGAAAGTGTCGGTGGATATTTGATTGTGACTGTACCTACCTACTCGCTGGAACTTTACCTTATGAAAGAATGTGTGTACAGCCACAATCAAATATCCACCGACACTTTCCTTCCATCGTAGTAAATATCTTGGTAATAAAGAACAACACGTGTATGTATGATTTTACACCACCTCATAATAATAATAATTGAGAATCCCCAACCCCCCTCACCCCACCCAGCTAACACCAGTGAAATAATCGATAATTTTGGTGTATAGGTGTTTAGTTAAATTGTTATAAAAAAATTAAATCATCCCACAATTAGACACCAGTCCTGTACGTGTAATGTAACCAGTTTTTGACTCGGAGTTCCACCCTTCTCTCTCAACAGTGCAACCCTGGGGAAAAAAAAAAAAAAAAAAAAAAAAAAAGAGAGAGAGAGAGAGAGAGAGAGAGAGAGAGAGAGAGAGAGAGAGAGAGAGAGAGAGAGAGAGAGAGAGAGAGAAGAGGAAGTAGAAAAAAAAACTCTCAACAGTGCAACCCTGAGAAAAAAATAAAAATAAAATAAAACAAAGAGAGAGAGAGAGAGAGAGAGAGAGAGAGAGAGAGAGAGAGAGAGAGAGAGAGAGAGAGAGAGAGAGAGAGAGAGAGAGAGAGAGAGAGAGAGAGAGAGAGAAGAGGAAGTAGAAAAAAAGAAAAAAAAGGAAGAATAATATAAAAAGGTTGTTTCACTGCCACCACTACCACCACTGGGCCACCTTGATGAGAGGATGAATATAAACAGGCGTAAGTTAAGGACCCTGTGATCGTGTATGAAAATTGGAGGCTTCTGATTCCCTCTGACCATGCCACGAAACAAGCTCATTCTATATAGGTGTGTGTGTGTGGGTGTGTGTGTGTGTGTGTGTGTGTGTGTGTTTCGTGGCAATATTTGAAGGACTCATTTACCTCCAATATTCTGACAACAACAACACAGGGTCCCTTAAGGGGGTGCGGAAGTAGGGGACAGGCTTGGTGGGTGGGGGGGGGAGTTTGGGGGGTGCGGGAATAGGGGGACAGGCTTGGGGTGGGTAGAAAGCCTGTTGTCCTCTATTCCCGCAGCCTGTCCCCCTACTCCCGCACACCCCCCCAACCCCCCAAGCCTGTCCCCTACTCCCGCACCCCCCTAAACCCCCCCCCCCCACCCGCACCCCCTTAATTTCGTCACACACTAAAGGCCTCCATAGACTTTCATTCATGCCTGTGCAGACTATAGGTGACTGTGCAATCATTTAAATTTGCAATACACTAGCGAGAATACTGAGCAGTCACCAAACATATGAAAATAATGAAGCCTTACAGGTGTGGTTGGTTGGGAAGCTAACAAACCAATACCACTGTAGAATCAACCCATTATCATGCATCACTGTACAAGCGTGTGTGTGATTGACCAAAAGCTTGTTGGATATGGTTCAGTCATTTGTGCAAACCATCTATCACACACACACACACATACACACACACACTACGGTAATGCCTGCACAACCACCCAGTTTGTGCAGGCCTTTAATTAATAAGTAAGTCTCAAATCAAATCAAATCAAATGAAATCAATGCAAAGAGAGACACGTGAGTAAAGTAAGGGGATAGTATACTTTTGATAGATTGGAGTGCCTTGATTCCTCCAAAGTATATATGCCAGGAAACAGAACTAGAAGAGCAAAAATAATATACTTTTGATAGATTGAGTGCCTTGATTTCTCCAAAGTATATATGCCAGGAAACAGAACCAGCAGAAGATAAAAAATAATAGTGTTCTGTCTGTTGCTTGGAATAGTTTGGAGGAATCATTAGCTCCAGATTTTTTAAGTAACCCGTCTTCATTGACTTTGTTATGATCCTCCCTAACCAACCACACTTGTCAGTCTTAGGGTCGATTCTACAGTGGCTTTTTTGGTTTGTTATGATCCTTCCCAACCAACCACACTTGTCAGTCTTAGGGCCCATTCCACAGTGGCTTTGGTTTGTTATGATCCTCCCCAATCAACCACACTTGTCATATATTATTTTAACGATATTTCTCCTACCCTTACACTTTAGAAATGTGAATTACCAGTGTGTGTGTGTACAACAAGTTATTTCCAATAATGACCAGACAACAATATTTCATACAGGGGAGTAAAAAATTGTGTATTTCCAGTGTACAGTCGCAGTCAATAATAATAATCATCCACATATGGGTATCTCAAACTATTTACTGTCTAATGTTTTCACGTTCACATATGATATTATTGTTTTAAGTAGTGTGTAGCTGCTTGTATTAAATTAAAAAATGGTAGTTAACTTATTTATTGGAAAGTTTATCATCTAAGGAACAGAGGGAAGCTGTCAAACTCTTACGTGAGTTACCCCTAAATGGATGATATATTTGACTGCGACTGTACATGCATTTTTACTTTTTATACTGGCCGCCATACTGACTGTTGACTCTGAGGCGTTCAGTAACGCGACCAGTTCCAGCCACCTCTTGTGACGTCACTGCTGAATTCCAGCGTACGAAATAAAGAAACATTTTACCCAATGTTACTCAATAAACGCAACAAATACATCGTATCGTAGTGTTGTTATTTAAGTCTGTTTCTTCCCTCAATATTGGTAGAAAATGCATATCCTGTGAGTTTGTTCTGTGGTATATTTACTTAGAAACTTTACATAGTGCATTATTTCAGCCTGTCCGGTGGCCTGAAGTGGCTGGCCTCTGCCTGGCCTCACCTGTCCACACACATATTCAGTTCATCCATGGTTCAGTCTGCCTCACGGGCCAAAAGATAAGAATTAAAATACCCTATATATATTTAACTAGTGTTGTATATTCTCCAATAGTTAGTCTGAACAGTCTTTGCTTTTTATTTTACAATGCCAAAGATTGTCTCTAAATTTCAACCAGAAACTGTTCTCATCCTCGGGAGTGGTGATGGTGGTAGGTGCCTCTAGATCTTAGTAGCTGCTACACGAAAGTATTCACCCCTTCACTGGTGACTGGACTGACGAGTGACAGAGTGACAGACTGATGAGGTATACACACACACTCAAACGGCCTCAACCTGACCGGAGCCCGACCGAAAATATTTGTCAGAGACGGTCCTGTACGTCAGATTCCACGGCAACTGTTGAGGCCACCTGTACAGGCTCATGTTCAGGCCCAAAATCTCCCCACACACACTCTGTTCCATGGTATAAAAACACTTTATACCATGCTCTGTTCTGCCTAAAGCCCCCCCCCCCTCCATACACGCACAGTTTTAACTGACTGTCCGACTGACTAAACCTGCAGGTTTAACCGTTAACTGCAGGCCAATTTGTGTCACTGTGGCAGGAGTCAGCTCCTGTAGTCAGGAGTCAGCTCTTGCAGTCAGGAGTCAGCTCCTGCAGGCTGCCGGACAGGCTGGGCCCCTTTACATATATTTATCCCACTTATGGGAGTAGTACAATATTGGCAATTATATAGCATATGATTTAACCAATCGAGACTGACCACAAATATCCTCTCTACATTGTACAGTATACTTGGGTACATTTAGGTATATACATACATAACACTGTATTGGTACATTTGGGTATATTGTGGTGTATAATAATAATATATGTAGTGGTATGTAAAGGATGTGTTAGTTAATACCGTTTGTTGAAGTAAAGTGAAGCCAGGCCAACACAACCACACACACACACACACATAAACAACATTAATGGTTGTTCATATTATAATACCTCCATGCTTAACTTAACCTGTATTGTATCACTATTATATTACACACCATTAATATAAATACCCGAGTCACCATTTTGTTCCTTTAGTGATGAATGAAGACATCACTTTACTTGTGGCCATACATGAAGGTAAATAATGAAATAAATACACAAACTCGTAATTATTATAAATGGAAAAATTTTATAACTAAACTTTGCATGTTTTTTTTGTTATTATTGTTATTGTTGTGGTTGTTGATGTGTTATTATTGTTGTTGTTGTAATTTAAACATCATAATTATAATAGTTGTAATTTAAACATCACAAACTTGTAATTATAAATGGAAAAATGTAATAACTAAACTTTGCATGTTATTGTTTTGTTGTTGTTGTTGTTGTTGTAATTTAAACATCATATAATAGTTTTAATCTAAGCATCACATAAAATCGCAATTATAAATGGAAAAATGTTATAACCAAACTTTGCATGATTTTGTTGTTTTGTTTTGTTGTTGTTGATGGGTTGTTGTTATTGTTGGGTTGTTGTTATTGTTCTTGTAATTTAAACATCACACAAACTCGTAATTATGGAAAAATATAATAACCAAACTTTGGATGTTATTGTGTTGTTATTATTATGGTATTTATTGAAAGAATTACCGTTTTGTAGCAGTGTTACCACATCCGGCTAGTTAGGTCCCGGGAATTTGCCCCGGTCACTTTATGATAGTTTACACCGGTTAGGTCCCGGTAGTTTGTACAGGTTAGGTCCCGGTAGTTTGTCCAGGTTAGGTCCCGGTAGTTTGTCCAGGTTAGGTCCCGGTAGTTTGCCCAGGTTAGGTCCCAGTAGTTTGTACAGGTTAGGTCCTGGTAGTTTGCCCAGGTTAAGTCCCGGTAGTTTGCCCAGGTTAGGTCTCGGTAGTTTGCCCAGGTTAGGTCCCTGTAGTGTGGTCTAGGTTAGGTTAGGTCACATTAGGTCAGACAAATTTCAAATGCTTCTAAAACGGGGCATCTCGGAGAGAAACAGCATAGATGAAAAGTGTGTTAGAATGGTCCAAAATAGTGGGTAATGATACTAAAATATACAATATAGTGAATGAAGTACTTCTGTAAATTTATGCTTTTTTTTTTTTTTTTTTATTCAGGGTATTGAGTTTGTGTGTGTGTGTGTTTGTGTTTTCAAGGTATTGTGTTTTTGTGTTTTCAGTGCATTGTGTGTTTGTGTTTGTGTGTTTCATTTTTCATGTGTGTGTGTTTGTGTTTTCATGGCATTGTGTGTGTGTGTTTCATTTTCCATGTGTGTGTGTGTGTGTGTGATTGTTTCATTTTTCATGTGTGTGTGTTTCATTTTTTAGGGCTTTGAGTTTAGGTTGTAAATGATAATAATAATGTGTGTGTTGGTTGGGGGAAGACATGTAAATTTAAAATACAGTAATTGGATGTGATTTTGTTCTGATAATAAGCCGCAAATGTTGAAAATTGGGAAACCCGAGCCCAAAATAAAATTAACGTCTTTTCACTTACTAGATAAAAGTTGATATTATTTTACCTTTGAATTAACCAGACCAGACCTAACCACAGACCTAACAGCGGCAGTCAACCTGGACCTAACCGGGGTAATATACCGGGACCTAACATATCCTCCTTTATTATTCGCTAACAAATTAAAGTTCAGGAATTTCCCAACACTCTCCCCCAAGATTGTTTGATAGGTAGGTTGGTAGGAGGTATCTCCAAAATAATGCATTTCCAAAATAAATAAGTGTCAAAAAAAAAAAAAAAAAAGAGAGAGAGAGAAAGATGAACATACTCTAGAAAAATATGGTATATTAGTTAATATTAGGTTGTGTATTGTCCGATAATAAAGTTAAACCATTGTGGGTTCTTTTCCGTTCATTGAGATTTACACGCTGAGAAATAAATAAATAAATATAAGTTACGGTAGGTGAGGGAAGAGGTACATTTTTGCCAGGTTGATAAAAGTTGGTAGTGTGTAAGTTGGGTGAGGGAAGCAGTACATTTTCAGGTAGTTAAAAAAAAATGGAATGCTGTATAATTATGTTGTGTGGGGTAGTCAGCACATTTTCACCAGAGTAATGAAATAATGGAGTATAGGCTAAGTTATTTGTAGGCAGAGAGAGAGACAGAGAGGAAATTCTTGCTCATGGATTGACTAAAGTATAAGTTATTTTGCTGAGAGAGAGAAAGAGAGAGAGAGACACAGACAGACAGGCAGATAGATAGACAGACAGACAGACAGAGAAATGGACAGAGGCAGAGAGAGCTGAAATAAATACTATACTCCTATGTTGACTGGTTGCAGGCCGGGGTATCCCACCGAGGGCTGGATGGAGTGTGGTGGTGACGGCACAACTGGACGGCCTTCACCAGTCCTCGGATCCAGTCCCGCTCACCTCCCACCCCAAGTTCAACGTAGAGGTCTCCTGGGCACTCTCCACTGCCAAACTACGCAAGTCAGTACAGTCGGCACTCAATATATTATGATGAATAAATTTAGCACATGCAGTCACGGTCAAATATAATCATCCATATAGGGGTAACTCACGTAAGAGTTTGACAGCTTCCCTCTGTTCCTTAGATGATAAACTTTCCAATAAATAGGTTAACTACCGTCTTTCAATTTAATACAAGCAGCTACACCCTACTTAAAACAATAACATCATATGTGAACGTGAAAACATTAGACAGTAAATTGTTTGAGATACCCATATGTGGATGATTATTATTGACCGCGACTGTACATCCCATTAAGGGGGTAATAATTCACTTTTGTTTACATTGGAGTGCCTTGATTCCTCCAAAGTATGCCAGGAAACAAACAGGACCAGATGAACAAAAATAATGGTGTTCTGTCTGTTGCTTGGAATAGTTTGGAGGATTCAGTTGCTCCAGATTCACCAACACTGCACTTTCCCCTTAACATAAGCTCAGTAAATCACTTATATAATACAGAAAATTAATTAATATATTACATACTGTATATCATTTTAACACAGGCTCAATAAATCACATATATATATATACAGTAAGCCCTTGATATAAGATGAATAAACTTAGCACATATATCCTTTTAACACAGGCTCAGTAAATATCTTAGACTGTTTTGTAATGAATAAAAGAAGCGTGGGAAAATATTTGTATCATTTTAACACAGAGGCTCAGTAAATTACTTAGACTGTTTTGGAATGAATAAAAGAAGCCTGGAAAAATATTTGGTGGTCTTCAATGAGGGACTGAGTGTAAAAATCTCTCTCTCTCTTTCTCCCCCCCCCCCCAGATTCAAGCAGAACCTGGTGCCGCTGAAACTGGAGTGTGTGGCCGTCGACAATGCCAGCAACGCCCAGCACACCCTCGGCTACATCATCCTCCAACTCCACAGTGCTGTCAAAGGCCTCAAGGTATGATATGTATATTTTTGTGTTATTGTATTTATTTGTATATATATATTTTTTATATATACAGTATACTGTTTTTTTTTTTTTTTTTTTTTTTTTTTTTAGCACTTTCAAAGACTCACGTTGATATTTATTTTTGTATTTTGTGTTATTTTTGTATTGTTTTTCTTATCATTGTTGAGGGACTTACCATAGAGCACAGGGCTGGAATGAATGCTGGAATATTATGTTGCTTGCTAATATAGGTGGAAAAAATGCATTATTATTATTTTTTTATCGTTATTATATATTTTTTATTTATTTATATATTTTTAGACTGATGCTCAGTGGCACCGATTATTGGGAGGAGTGCCGAGTTCACACAAGGTTCCCCCGGCACTGCAGCTCAGCCTCAACATCATTTCATCATCAGCAGCAGCCACCATGGTAATGTACTCTCCTCGTCTTTCATCTACAAGCCATTATTTAGGGAGGCTAGATGTTGTCAGAAAGTTTGGGGCTGTTCTTACTGTCAGGTTACTTTACAAATCTATCTATCTATAGCTCTGACGCCTCGTTCCCTCCGGGAACTCCCCCCAAGGGGGTGGCCACGGCAGAAGTGCCTCCAGTTCTCCCTGTTCCAACACTTCCTCCTTACATGGTCAAGCCCTCTCTGCCCCTCATGTTTCTCTCCTTTACATACTCTTCTACTCTGTTCTGCCATCTAACCGGAGGTCTGCCTCTCACACCAGGTCCCACAACTTCACTTCTATACACCTTCTTTACAAACTCCTCACCTTGCATTCTCTCTACATGTCCAGACCACCTCAATGTATTACACTTCACTCTCTCAACCACTCCACATTCAATACCAATTGCCTTCTCACTCATACCACATCTCTCATACACACTCTCATTACTTTCTCCATCCCACCTAGTAAGTCCACATGCTCCTCTCAAGTAACTTCCACTGACTTTGCACATATCTTTGCAGGATGACAGGGGTGATCTGGATGAGTGTATGGAAGTAGACAACCAACATTACCAAGACCTCCAGATTCTACGAGACGGAGAGCGCACCGTGACTGTGGTGTCCGCTGATGAAAGTCTTAATAACTCCAGAGGTCGCATAGAACAGGATGAAGAAGAGAGTGACTCGGTGATTCTGGATGGGATGAACAGCCCGGAGAACACACGTCAGGGGAACAGAGGACAGATACAGAGAGACCCTGGAGGAGGAGGAGGAGGAGGAAGAGGGAGACCAAGAGACAACTCCGAAGATGAAGAGGATGTGGTGGAGGTGGTTGGAGGGAGGTCGGTTGTGGTGGGACGCAACCACAGAACCCGGACCACCGTTATGTCCAACCCACAGACACCCACCAGGACCACTCGCTCTGCCTTGCGACGCAGCAACTACACCTCCAACAACAACAACAACCACACCACCATAGTAGACTCGACTTTCCAACCGTCGGCGGACAGTCCCCAGCAGCAGAGGAGTCTCATGCGACGCACCCCACGGAAGGCCACCATCCCCGTCATACCCATCAAAGAGAACGGACACTCTGGAGGACACAAGAGAGGTACCAACGACATGCCCGTGGTACTCTCCAACCCCTCCACTACCAGACCCGGACCCTCCATGACACAGACAGGCTCGGAATGCCCACGTCTGGTCCCTCGCCTCAACAACAGTGGGGGCTTCTTCCAAATTGGACCGGCCGGGGAGCCAGACGAACAAACCTTCAACTTCTCTGTCACCATTGTTTACGCCAAGCATCTCAATCAGGTCAGACAACTGGTTTCACACTTGTTGTTTATTGGACTCCTCTCCTACTACATGTTTTAGTCTTTTTAAGTATAGTAGGCTTAATCACATAAATCAATCACAAGTCTTATTACATAATTGTTTCATTTGTTTTTGTGAATAGTCCACCTCATTAACTGTGAATGGATATAATTGGCCTTTGAACCTCCCTATATGATCATCCTTGGCCATCCTTGCTTTTAATATTCTTAAACATTTGTTGTTGTTTTTTTCTTGCAGTGTAATGGTGTTGTTTTTCTTTATTAAGATACTTATTAGGCCTTCTCGACCAAGTCAGTTTCCTTTAGAGTTGAGAACTTTTGATATGTGATTGTATATGTATTTAATGGCAGTGTTGTTTGCAGGTTGTGCCAAGTGAAGTGCAAATGACAGAAGGTAAACAAGCCAGGTTTTGTTACTCTCTGTTGGGCCATGTGGTAAACACAGACCCCATCATGGATCTGTCTAATCCAGATTTCTTGGCTGAGCGTGCAGGTGGTAAGGTTGTGGCCACCACTGACAATGTCAGCAAATACTTTACCCAGCATCCTCAGCTTCCCATCCACCTACTGCTGGGGGATGTATGTTTGGCCACTGCAAATGTTGATCTTGCACAGTTTGGCAAGGATGTCTTACGTGGAGAAGGACCCATGAAGGTAGAGGGACAGTATCCACTTTTAGCCATTATGAGAGATCCCCTGGCATTACCTACTTTACAACCCATCTTGGGAGTTGCAGTCACTCTCTCAGTCACTCCTAAGGAGAAGCCAGAGCGCTACCAGCCCTTGGCTCTCGAAGAAAATGTCCCTCAGGCATCATCCCTCATCATGGTTGACCTTCCCTCTTCATCATCCAACTCAAGTGATTCTGACTCAGATTCAGACTCGATGGATAGACCAGACAACAGACACGGCCACAAGAGTGTTGCTCTCACCAGTCGAAGGTTGACAGAAGCAGCCAGTTCCTGGAAGCATGATAGAAAGAGTCTCATGTATGAGGCAGCCATGGAGATGGAGACATGGAAGGAGGGGCAGCAACAAGTATTTTGGCAACAGGTGAGTTATGGTGATACTATTAAAATACTAAAAGGTTCATTAAATTAGATTTTTTCTAGTTTATGATAACTTCAAGAATCGATAGAATGGTTTGAAATAAATTGCTTTTAATTGTTTGAAGTGGGACCTTTAAACTGTGGGTGGTGCTTTTCAACTAATCATGGACATAATTAGCTCGGAGAATTTTAATATTGTACAGTACACTCGTGATACATAATTTCTGACCAGAGTGTGAGGAGCAGAAAGCTTCGAATCGCCTGGTATTGCTCATTTCCCCACCCAGTACACCTATAGAGGCTGAGTTCGAATGCAGGGTGTGTGTGTGTGTGGTGCCTGCCATTCGTCTCTGGTCAGGGATTACGTATCACGAGTGTACAAGTACCGTGAGCTTTAGAATAATGGACCTGCCGCTAACTGTACATTTCTTTTCTGTTCCTCAGTGGAGTGCACGTGAAGCAGACTTACAGCGACACCTGGCCAAGGAATGGGAGAGCAGGGTGAATGAGGCAGAGATACACCTCCACCGCCGCCTCGACCAATGTCAGGCACTCCACCGCAGACTCACCGATGAACTTGTTAACCTCGACCAAATGGAACGCAATGTGGCCAGAAAGGAAGATAAGGTGAGTATACATAACACAACACACTTGGTGAGTTTAAGGGGGTGCGGGAATAGGGGGACAGGCTTGGGGGGGGGGGGGTTTAGGGGGGTGCGGGAGTAAGGGGCAGGCTTGGGGGGGTGTGAGAGTAGGGGGACAGGCTTGGGGGGGGTTTTGGGGGTGCGGGAGTAGGAGGACAGGCTTGGGGGGGGTTAGGGGGGTGCGGGAATAAGGGACAGGCTTTCTACCCACCCCAAGTCTGTCCCCCTATTCCCGCACCCCCCAAACCTGTCCCCTACTCACTCCCCCACTCCCTTAATACAATGAAAGTGCTGGTCATGTAGCACACACCTGGTGACGTTAGTACAGGGAAAGTGTTGATATGTAACATAGATATAAAAGAGGAGAATATATAATTATGATCATATATCATTGGTAGCAGTGTATATTTGAAGTACAGTCCGCAGCATAAGTCGACTTCATTTCCACCTGCGTATATATTAGCTATAGTGATGTTGTAATACAATTTGAATGCAGAGAAACAGATATAGTTCTCATATTATTATTATTATTATTATTATTATTATTATTATTATTATTATTATTATAAGTTGGCTTCATTTCCACCTGTGTATGTATTAACTATAGTGATGCTGTAATACAATTTTAATGCAGATATGACAGATATAGTTCTCATATGGTAAATTACATATGTTGTTGAAATAAAAACTGGTTCAGAATGCAACTATCTGGTCATATTAACATTATTAAGTACTTGAGATGGACGCGAATTTGTGCTGCCGACTGTACAATCCTTTAGTGTTAGTCAGCAATATATATAACTTGTCATTGAGTGTACTAATGTATATAATTAATTGATGACACTGTATGCAATTTACTCTACAAGGTATTATTATTATTCCTCTCTCTCTTAACCAGTTGAAGACAGAGGAGGAGGAGGTCGCACTAATGAAGGCCGAGGTGAAAGAGAAGAAGAAACGGCTGCGGAAATACAGCCAGGCAGAAAGCGAGTCCGTACAGATTGGCCGGCTAAAACAACAACTGCTGCAGGAACGACAGAAGAGGAGAGAATTGGTGAAAGAAGTGAGTTGACTGTGGTATGGTTAGTGGTGGGTTAGCTGTGGTATGGTTAGTGGTGGTGGTGGTGATGGTGGTGGTTAGTGGTGGTGGTGGTGGGTTAGATCTGGTATGGTTAGTGGTGGGTTAGTTATGGTATTGTTAGTGGTGGGTTAGTTATGGTATGGTTAGTGGTTGTGGTAGTGGTGGTGGGTTATCTATGGTATGGTTAGTGGTAGTGGTGATGATGGTGGTGGGTTAGCTATGGTATGGTTAGTGGTGGTAGTAGTGATGACTGTAGTTGTGGTGGTGATGGTGGTGGGTTAGCTATGGTATGGTTAGTGGTGGTGGTGGTGATGACTGTAGTTGTGGTGGTGATGGTGGTGGGTTAGCTCTGGTATGGTTAGTGGTGGTGGTGGTAGTGGTGGGTTAGCTATGGTATGGTTAGTGGTGATGGTGGTGGTGGTGGGTTAGGTGTGGTATGGTTAGTGGTGGTGGTGATGGTAGGGGTGGGTTAGTTCTGGTATGGTTAGTGATGGTGGTGGTGGTGGGTTAGCTCTGGTATGGTTAGTGGTGGTGGTAGTGGTGGTGGGGTATATAATGGTGGTTGATGAAGGGGTAATGGGGTTATAGAAGTGGTGGGGTATAATTATAATAGTGGTTGTACAATTGGTGGGGTATAAATATAATGGTGGTTTATATTCTATCTGTTGTAAACCCTTGAAAACAACAGTGTGTGTACGAATTCTTGTGGCCAATAGTACATACATATATATATAACCCTACAAGCACACACACAACATTCCCCCATAATCAGTACGAAGAGATGTTGCCTCCCTTGAATTATTTTATAGATATCATCATGGTAGATGCTCCAAAGAACTTGCCTCAGTTGTGCCACCCCTCCACGTCTTTTGTTGGCGTACATTTCTTCTTTCGTACGTACACTCGCAATCCAAAATTTGTATCCAGGTCTTGTTGAAGTTTCGAATCATTTGACATACTAGTGAACCAATTACAACGCTTACCCTGTTTTTGATATAGCCTTGAGCTCGCTTAATATTCGATCAGGCTATTCGAAGCAAGCCTGGATACATATTTTGGATTGCGAGTGTACAATAGAATCCACCATCTACACATTGTTCACACCTACAGAATTCACCATCTTATGCCATATATATATATTTTTTTCTTGTTTAAACCTATGATACAATTCACCATTACTACCTACTGTTACTATCATGCTATGTTGGTGTAATTTTTTTATTGAAACCCTACAATAGAATTCACCATATATTTACTGTTACCATTATTATACTAAGATTATTATTAATGTTATTTCAGAACCGACAACTGGAGGCGGTCAACTTAGCAGCCAACCGCATGGCCCAAGTGACACATCTGGGTACTTGTGTCAAGAGTGAGGAGATAGAGTCTCTAAAAACACAGGTGGTAAGTACCGTACTGTCATTCAACCTTATGCAGTTTTTGTGGGAAGAAAGGATTGATTGATGACTTTGGCTACCTATAGTAAATGCTGTATGACTTAAAGGGAGACTCTCTTTTTGGCAAATTGGAGTTCTATGAATCCTCCAAATGCAGTTATGTGTGAAGAATGCATTGATGCCTTGACTACATTATTATAGTTTGTAATAATTAATTAAGTGGAGTATGACTTACACACCTATCCAGTTTTTATGAAGACAAGATCGATGACTTTTGGTGCCTACAGTAACTACAGCGTGACTTACACTCTTTATTTTATGTATAAGAAAGAATCAGTAACTTAGCTACCTTCAGTATGATAATTATGTAGCCTGACATCATAGGGTCTTATGCAAGGACATTTGTCCACTGCTTTGCGCAGTGGCAATATCGTAACCAATGAGGTTGAGGTGGATGCTGCTGCGGAGAGCTAAATCCGTTGGTATTGGGAAAAGATTCACCTCGGTGACCTACCCTTCCTCAGGAAGGGTAGGTAAGCCTTACCCTGCCTCCACGTGGCAACCTCGGGTAACACCTCCTTTTTTTACCATTTTTTATAAAGCAGGAGGTGAAGCTAAAGGGGGAGGCAGTGTGGGGGATTGGATTTTAGCTTCCCCCACATATAGGTTTTAGTAATTGTATATATCTTTTTAGTTTTTAACATCCTTTTAACATCTTTTTAACCAGTGTGACCCTTTTTTTTAATGCTGACGGCCCGTGTCCCTCCGGGAATGAGCGCTGCATTGGCCTTGCCAGCCATCAGCGGCCCCCCAGTGGGGGAGTGGACAGATATGGCTGCAGGCGGGGGGGGGTCTCCGGGTTTCCCTGTGGGGGGAGGGGGGAAGGGGGGGTGCATGAGAGTGGTAGCAGTGAATGTGAATGGAATGGTTGAAAAGACGAAGAGGCGAGAAATAGTTGAATGCTTTAAGAATGGAGGAGTAGATGTGATGGGAGTGACTGAGACACACTTGAAAGGATGGGGAGTGGAGGAGTGTGAGGCTGGAGGAGAGAGTGTGATGTGGGAGGGAATGGAGGGAGGTGTAGTGTGGACAGGAATGAGTGAGAACTGTAAAGGAAGAGGGAGGGGGGGGTGTGCAGTGCTGGTAGCACCAAGGGTATGGAAGAGAGTAGATGGACATGGATGGTGTGGGACGAGAGTGGCATGGGTGACAGGAAAGATTGGTTTGGTTAAGTATGCATGGGTGTGTGCGTATGCACCTGTGAATGAGAGGAATAAGGCGGGGAGAGAAAAAATGAGAGATTTCTGGGAGAAGTTGAATGGGTGTTTGAGGAAGTTTGAGAGTGGGAGGAAGATTGTAATGATGGGTGATATGAATGGGAAAGTAGGAAATGAGAGAGTAGGAAGTATTGTTGGTAAATGGGGTGTGGAAGGAGTGAATGAGAATGGAGAATATCTGGTGGACGTCTGTGCTGAGAGGGGGTTGTTCTTGGCTAACACCTTCTTTCAGCACAAGATGATCCACCGGTATACATGGAAGAGAAGGGATGAGAGAGGAGAACAAAAGAGTTTGATTGATTATGTGGCAGTGGATGAAAGGTTGAGGAAGGATGTATATGACGCAAAAGTGGTGAGAGGAATGGTCCATTGCTCCGACCATTTTGCGGTGTTGGTGAGGATGAAGGTTAGGGTTAAGTGGGAGTATGGTAGGAGGGATGAAGGGGTGAGGAATAAGAGGGAGGTGGCTAGTGGGAAATTAGATGTAGAAGAGTATAAGGAGGAATATAAGAGGAGGGTGGGTGAGGTGCTGGGGGATGTAAGGATGGGGATAGGGGAGGGAGTGGGAGTGAATGCGGTGTATGAAATGTTTAAGATGAGAGTATTAAGGACAGCAGCAGAGGTAGTAGGATATAAGTCACAGAAGAGGGGCAAGAAAGGGAGTGCTTGGTGGACAGAAGAAGTGAAAGATGCTGTAGAGGATAAGAGGAAGGCATATAGGAGAACACTACAGAGGAATGTGCCGGAAGAAGTGAGAGAGAGATGGAAAAGAGAATATAATGTGTGTAAGAGACAAGTGAAAATGATGGTGAGTGAGAGTAAAAGGAGAGTGGATGAGGAGTTTGGTATGAAGCTGAGTGAAAAGTTTAAAGAGAACAAGAAATTATTCTGGAAGGAGGTTAAAAGAGAAAGAGGAGAAGGAAAGTCTGGTAGTGTGAGAATGAAGAGAGAGGATGGAGTTACTGTGAGTAGAAGTGAGGAAGTGAAAGAAGTGTGGAAGAGGCATTTTGATCGGTTGATGAATGAGAGGACGGGAGGGGAGGCGGTGGTGACATGCATGGGGATGGAGGCAGGTGGTAGACGACAGGGTGTACAGGGAGATTTAGGAAGAGAAGAGGTTAGGAAAGCAATAGGAAAGTTGAAGATGGGAAAGGCACCGGGGGTGGATGGGATAACTGCTGAAATGTTAAAGTGTGGGGGGGAGGAAGTGGTGGAGTGGATGTTGCTTATATGTACATTGGCGTGGAGGCAGGGAGAGGTGCCAGAGGATTGGAGGAGAGCCATAATTGTACCTTTGTATAAGGGGAAGGGCAGTAAGGATGAGTGTGGTAGCTATAGGGGAATAAGTCTTCTTAGTGTACCGGGGAAGGTGTATGGGAAGGTTCTTACTGAAAGACTGGTTGAAGTAACAGGGAATAAAGTTAGTGAGGAGCAGGGAGGGTTCAGAAAGGGTAGAGGATGTGTGGACCAAATATTTGCATTAAAATCAATAGTTGAGAAATATATTGGGAAGGGTAAGAAGTTGTATGCTGCCTTCATGGATTTGGAGAAGGCATACGATAGAGTTGATAGGAAAGCTATGACAGAGTTGTTGAGAATTTATGGTGTTGGGGGGCCTTTGCTGAAAGGTATTGAGGCTTTTTATGCAGATGCAAAAGCATGTGTAAGGGTAGAGGGTGATCTAAGTGAGAGTTTTAATATCAGTGTAGGGCTGAGACAGGGGTGTGTTATGTCACCATGGTTGTTCAATATATATATGGATGGTTGTATGAGAGAGGTGAAAGCCAAAGTGAATGGTCTGGGGGTGAAGTTGAGGCTGAATGAAGCAAATTGGTCCCTGGTGGCAAGTTTGTTTGCGGATGACACTGTGCTGATGGCTGAGAATGAAAGGAATTTACAGAGAGTGGTGGACGAATTTCAGTCTGTGTGTAAACGAAGGAAATTGAAGGTGAATGTAGATAAAAGTAAAGTGATGGTATTTGAAAGAGCAGAAACTGAAGTGATTGACTTTGCTACACCTTACAGAGTGGCTGTACCAACTGGGACGAAGTGTGAGATAACTCTGAGGGTTGAGAGGATGGAGGAAGTGAAGGAGTTTAAGTACCTGGGTACAGTTATGTGTAAACATGGAAGTATGGAAGGAGAAATTAGGGAGAGAGCAGTGAAGGGTAGACAGGTCATAGGATCACTGGGAAGGATTATGAAGGGTAGAAGTGTGAGTATGGAAGTGAAAAGGGGACTACGAAATAGTATAATCCTGCCAACACTGACATATGCGTCGGAGACATGGACATGGAGTAGGGCGCATCAGTCTAGAATAGGTGCTGTGGAAATGAGTTACTTGAGAGGAGCATGTGGACTTACTAGATGGGATGGAGAAAGTAATGAGAGTGTGTATGAGAGATGTGGTATGAGTGAGAAGGCAATTGGCATTGAGTGTGGAGTGGTTGAGAGAGTGAAACGTGATACATTGAGATGGTTTGGACATGTAGAGAGAATGCAAGGCGAGGAGTTTGTAAAGAAGGTGTATGGAAGTGAAGTTGTAGGACCTGGTGTGAGAGGAAGACCTCCGGTCAGATGGCAGAACAGAGTGGAAGAGTATGTAAAGGAGAGAAACGTGAGGGGTAGAGTAGGGATGGACCAAGTAAGGAGGGAGTGTTGGAACAGGGAGAACTGGAGACACTTCTGCCGTGGCCACCCCCTTGGGGGGAGTTCCCGGAGGGAGCGAGGCGTCAGAGCTATAGATAGATAGATAGATAGATAGATAGACATCATAGGGTCTTATGCAAGGACATTTGTGGTGTTGACGATGGCATGGTACCGGTAAGATGACTCCATCGTACCAGTACCAGGCTGTCGTCAACACCATAGATGTCCTGGCATACAGTACTGCCCTAATAATAATAATAAAAAAAAAAAAAAAAAAAAAAAAAAAAAAATAATAATAATGATAATAATAATGATACTAATAATAATAAGACTAATAATAAAAATAATAATAATGATAATAATAATAATGATAATAATAATAACAATAGCAATAATAATAATAATAATAATAATAATAATAATAATAATAATAATTCCACCCGAGTGATTGCATTAAACATATACTGTACGTCTCATTTCAGGACCAACTACAGGAGCAGCTGAGGGAAGCCCAGGAGAAGAAACAACACTACAAGGAACGTTGGATTAAAGCCACCTCACAACTCCACCAGCTGCTGTCTGACCCTCGCTTCAGACACCACCATCAGGACCATAGGTAGCATACAGGGGAACACTTGGAAGCAATATTGTATAGGTCCACATAAATACTCAGTGTGGCTTATGCAGTGCAGTTTGTACAGTTGCCAAAAAAGGAATTGCAACAACTATTGATAAAACATTAAATATATCAATGTCCATAGTTGTTTGTAGGGATCATAAGTATGTATTACAGAAGGATGTGTATATTTCCTTCTGTTATACATGTTTATAGTCCATACAAATAGTTGTGGATATTACTATGGTTAAAGTTTTCATCAAGATTTGTCACAATTCCTTTTTTGGCAACTGTGCATGTGTAGGGGTAAAGGATGATTCACACGACCCGTTTTCGTTCCGACAGGCAGGCCGCCGGTTTGATGCCGTCAAGAATTCTTAAATGCATTTTAATGTAACTGTTCATATGACCCGTCGGCCGATCAACACAGATTGGATTCCTTCTCGAGAATCCCTTGACCGTTGAACAGCTGCTTGACGGCACCTAGTGGATGGGTGATGAGTGGTGTGAACATACACCCGTGCAACACCCGTCCATCTACCTTGGTAATCTTACCCACAGTCCCACACATTTTCTGAGGGAACACTGCCAGAGTGCCAGGCGAATGACTGTCTACAGTGATTGTCGGTTAGGCCACCAACGGTCAGTGTGAATACATAGTCATTAAACGGCGGTGAGCTGGCTGCCTGTCAGAACCAAAACGGGTCGTGTGAATCGGCCTTAATTTGTGGCCAGTACAGTTCCACTAACTACCCCAACACACACAAACTGCATTGTGCTAGTCAGTATGTGCAGTGTGTTTTTTAGGGTTTAGGGGGTTTTTAGGGTCGTATTATTAAACTCTTTTTTTTAGGAAAATGCATTTCTTTGCTATATTCGCATTGCAAAACAATGGGGACTGAGCAACGAAGAGAGCATTTCCTCGAAGATGTAGTTTGATAATACCTCTCTCTAAGTTGTTTAAGGGACCCTGTTATATAGTCAGAAAATTGGAGGTAAATTAGTCCTTCAAATATTACCACGAAATACCACCTATATGGAAGAAGCCTGTTTTGTGGCATAGTCGGGAGGAATCAGAAGCCTCCAAGAATATCTGTGGCATTGAGGATGGCGTGGTACCTGTACAATGGTTCTGTAGTGCATATATGGAGTCGTCACATCGGTATCATGCCATCATCAAAACCATGGATATTCTGGCATACGAACCTTTCTCTCGCTCTCTCCCCCTCCCTCCCCCTCCCTCCCTCTCCCTCCCCCTCTCCCTCCCCCTCCCCCTCCCCCTCCCCCTCCCCCTCTCCCTCTCCCTCTCCCTCTCCCTCCCCCTCCCCCCCAATTATAATGTAAACAAACCCATATTTATTCTGTGACGTTTTTTTGTTTTTTTTACTACGACATCTTACACTTGCAGGATGGACGTGGGTGGGCGGTCTTCCTCACCTCCCCCAGTGTACATTCAGTCCCATCCCAACACCATCACCACCAGGAGTCTAAAGTACAGAGAACAGAATGACATGGAGCGAGAAGACTCGACACATCACCACCATCCCACCACCACCACCAGCACCACCAGCAACAACACTACAAGGAGATCTAAGGTACTGGTGAAGATTGAATCAGAGGACGAGGATGAATACACCGAACCGCAGACCAGGTGGCGGAAAGACGATCGTCCGGGGAAGAGTTCAAGCAACACCAACACCAGACAGTCACCATACCGCACCGACACCACTAAACAAATGTACCACACCGACAACACCAAACCAACAAACCGCACCAATGACAACACCAACACCACCACCGTCCCCTCATCCATCACCACCCGGAGATCGCTGTTGAGGCAGAATCAGCAACCGGTCGTACAGTTGGAAACGGAACCGGAGGACGCGTCGGCGGCGGAACAACAGGAGACGGAAACGAGGTGGAGGAAAGACAGCAAGCCCGGGAAGAGCTCAGACCTGGGGCCGGACAACAACATCTACAGGATGGTCAAGTCGAGGAACGAACTGATGAGGCTGGTGAGGAATCGGGGAAGCCTGGACGACGAGGTGGCCTCCATGTTCCCCCCGGCCATACAGGAGGCACAGAAAAAGATTCGCTCCCTGGACGCCCTCGACGACAGATAAATACCCCGGCGAGTGAGTGAGGGAGAGAGAAAACCAACCTGATGGAGGTGTACAGTAATTCCTTTTGTTTACCACTGTTGGTATTTGTTTGGGTTTTTTTATTGCACTCTGAGTAATGAATCTGAGTACAATAAATAAACCCTATTTATATAATCATTACATACCCATAAACCCAAATGTGGATAATGAAGGTTTATTACTGTACACAAATACATGGAAAGAGGTATAATTCACACCTATAACAACAGTGGAATACAAAGGATTACTGTAATTAAATGTGTAATTCCAGGATAATGTGGATGATTGATATTGTTTGTTGTATGTAAAGTGGCAGCGGTCCAAAATTTGTTGCATCCAGTCTCAGTCATTGTACAGCCACAATCAAATATCCACCGACACTTTCCTTCCATCGTAGGAAATATCTTGGTAATAAAGAACAACACGTGTATGATTTTGCAGCACCTCATAATAATAATTGAGGGGGTTGAGTTGACATAAGGTGTTGTTGTATGATTATATTTTGATATGATACTGATTTATTTGCACGATGGAAGGAAAGTGTCGGTGGATATTTGATTGTGGCTGTACATTAAAACACCTTGATTCCTCCAAAGTACGCCAGGAAACGGTACCAGATGAACAACAAAAATAATGGTGGTGGTAGCCTGTTGCTTGGAATAGTTTTGAGGAATCAGATACTCTACATTCACTAAAATAGTCTACAACTATCCCCTTTAAGAATTGCCCAGCCTATCAATAAAGTGGCGTGAAAGCTCATTCCTATTTTAAAAAGTTACTGTGGTATTTGTTCAAGACTGTGTCGGACTTATCAGATCACACCTGGATGTAAATTTTGGATTGGGATGGCAACACTGGATGTTAATTTTGGACTGGGGCGGCAACACTGAAACATCATCCAAGAAAAAGGATTAGGAAAAAATGGAACAGTTACAACAACAAACACACAGTAAAGAAAGTAAACAACAACAACAACAATAATAATAATAATATAATCTAAAAAAAAATAAAAACTGGTTCATAAACAAACGAGAACATTAGTAGAAGAAGAAGTAGTAGAAGTAGTAGTAATAGTGAACAAGTAAGTGCATTGTATGTGTGTGTGTGCGTGTAAGGAGGTAAAAATTTTGGTATGCCTGGTTTGCCACACTTGTAAGAAATTCCTAACTGGAACCAATATTACTCCTTGTTGTTTTGGGTGAATTGGAGGGCTACCGTTTCCTCCAGACTACACCGGGAGATAGGCCACTCCAGTATGCCATGTAAATGGGGATCTGTTTCGTTGTATTGTAAGGGGACTACGTAGACTCCATTTTCCTCCAGACTATGCCGGGAGACAGACCACTCCTGTATGCTATGAAGTAAGGGATCTGTTTCATTGTATTGTAAGGGGACTACGTAGAATCCATTTTCCTCCAGACTATGCCAGGAGACAGACCACTCCAATATACTATATGAAGTAGGGGATCTGTTTCGTTGTATTGTACGGAGGACTACGTAGACTCCATTTCACCCACGGCAAACAACTCCCTTTAAGGGGATGATAGTATACTTTTGGTACATTAGACTGCCTAGATTCCTCCAAAGTATACCAGGAAACAGGACCCGATTAACAAAAATAATGGTGGTTTGTTGTTTCTTAAGGTGGTAATTCTTTTTTGGTACATTAGACTGCCTAGATTCCTCCAAAGTATGCCAGGAAACAGGACCAGAATAACAAAAATGATGGTGGCGACCTGTTCCGTGGTATTAATAGTTTGGGGGAATCAGTTTTGCTTCAGATTTACCAACAACACCACCACCAACATTGTACTCCCCCCCCCCCCCCCTTAATTGATGAATGAACTGAAGCTCTCTTGTACTGAATTAAGTCTAGGTTTGGGAAGGTTTATGTGCAACCGGAAAGAGCAAGCAAGGATGGTATTAATAAACTCTGAGGAAAAAAAAAATTCTCTTCGTCACTCGGTTCCTATTATGTATATTTGCATTGGGAATTTTTTTAGTAGCGACCAAACTCCTTTTCCTCGATAGAGTGAGTTTAAGGTGGTAATTCATTTATGGTACATTGGAGTGCCTTGATTCCTCCAAAGTATGCCAGGAAACAGGACCAGAAGAGCAAAAATAATAATGGCGTTCTGTTGCTTGGAATAGTTTGGAGGATTCAGTTGCTCCAGATTTACCAACACAAAATTTTCCCCTTAATAATACCAGTCCGGGAGTTGTTGTGAATTTTTTTTGGTTGCACGTACTGTATGTATTATGGATGAACTGCATAGCGTACAAAAAAAACAGGTCAGTTGTATACAATCTTAAAAAGCATTCATTATGTTTCAGCTATGGGTGTAATAATAGATTCCTGGTTGACATTCTGGCTACTACTCTTGTCGTCTCTCTCTGTACCGGTTCCGTTCCTTCGTATATACAGTCAATTCTCATTTTACACTGGCATTATGTATGTGAAATAGTGTGTGTGTAATGAATGTATGTACTGTAAACACTTATTGTACACTATATTAAACACTCATAATACCAGTGTACTGTACAATGAGGGTTTTCTGTACACAGTTTCATTTCACACACTACATTACACACCCAATATACAAGTGTAAAATGAAAGTTAACTGTACTGTATTGGGGGTCGCTCATACCATCAGGCCATAATAATCAGTCATGGTATTGATAAAGCCTTCAGCCCACCTTATAGAAACTATGCCACTCCCTCCATTCCCTGCCCCTGGGGAATGGTAAGTCGAGCTAGCATCTCCTCGGAGCTTGTCAACACCTTTCGTGGATGGTATACTTTTGTTTGGTACAGCCACAGCCAAATATCCACCGACACTTTCCTTCCGTTGTGCAAATAGATCAGTATCATATCAAAATATAATCATACAACAACACCTTACGTCAACTCAACCCCCTCATTTATTATTATGAGGTGCTGCAAAACAATACACGTGTTGTTCTTTATTACCAAGATATTTACTACGATGGAAGGAAAGTGTTGGTGGATATTTGATTGTGGCTGTACATTGGAGCGTCTTCATTCCCCCAGAGTATGCCAGGAAACAGGACCCGATTAACAAAAATAATGGTGGTTTGTTGTTTCTTAAGGTGGTACATGTAATTATTTTTTTTTGGTACATTGGAGTGCCTTGATTCCTCCAAAGTATGCCAGGAAACAACAGGACCAGAAGAGCAAAAATAATAATGGCGTTCTGTTGCTTGGAATAGTTTGGAGGATTCAGTTGCTCCAGTTTTACCAACACAAAACTTCCCCCTTAATATAGTTTGAAGGAATCCAACAACACTGTACTACCAACCTTAAAACAAACACTGGTGTATGTTATTGTGAAGAAACTTTGCAAAACGAGAGGTGAGAATTCATTGGATTTTTTACCTCGTGTTAATTAAATAACGCACATTCATAATTAACTCATTAAACAAGAAATACCTGTTCAATAAACTCTCATTTTACATTAGGATTATGTGAAAAATTAATTAGCGTAAAATTAATGAAGAAAGTGGTGGATACAAGTATTTATTCATTGTACAGTTGCAGTCATATATAATCATCCATATAGGGGTAACTCACGTAAGAGTTTGACAGCTTCCCTCTGTTCCTTAGATGATAAACTTTCCAATAAATAGGTTAACTACCATCTTTTAATTTAATACAAGCAGCTACACACTACTTCAAACAATAACATCATATTATGTGAACGTGAAAACATTAGACAGTACATTGTTTGAGATACCCATATGTGGATGATGATTATTGACCGTGATTGTATATTCAGCCAAGGTCTATTGTATTATGTAAGTGAACAGCAACAGTCAATCCTTTTCATTCTTGTTTGTTGTCAGCAGAGGAGAATGTCAGGATGATACAGGATACAGTGGTGTAATTAAGTTATGTGGGTATTACAGTACAGTACAGTGTTGGTTGGTGGTGGTAATTCTGGAGCAGCAGCTGATTCCTTGTAACTATTCCAAGCAACAACAACAACAACAGGCCACCATTTATTTACATCAATCTGGTCCTGATTCCCGACGACATACATTGGTGAATATTAAGACACTCTAAAGTACCAAAACTATGCCATGCCATTAATATTGTATCGTGTCCATATTAAACAGCTTAATTAAGGTACCATGAGGGTGAAGCATAATACAGAATACAAGATGGGAAGTTTATACAGAAAGTGGATATATTTTTTTCACTTCTTTAGCAGTACAGTATTACCAGATGTAGCAGTTTTTCCGGGCGGGCTTCACACTATCATGCTTGTCACCACCCACCACCCGCCTACCAACCTTGTGTGTGTGTGTTGGAATGAGTTTTGGTAACAGTGTTTGCCCGCCTGGCACTGCTGCTCGTTTGTCTAGGTTTGTGTACGAAGGAGCCGTATGCAAGGACGTTCATGGTGTTGGCGATGGTGTGGTACCGGTACGACGCCTCCATAGACGAACAACAGTCGAGTCATCATCATCATCGTCAACACCATGGATGTACAGTCGCGGTCAAATATAATCATCCATATAGGGGTAACTCGCGTAAGAGTTTGACAGCTTCCCTCTGTTCCTTAGATGATAAACTTTCCAATAAATAGGTTAACTACCATCTTTTAATTTAATACAAGCACCTACACACTACTTAAAAAAAACAATAACATCATATTATGTGAACGTGAAAACATTAGACAGTAAATTGTTTGAGATACCCATATGTGGATGATTATTATGATTGACCACGACTGTATATTCTTCCATAAGGCCCCAAGATCACACACTGTTTGAGAGATGAGTGAACTACAGTACAGTACATATTATAGTTTTGATGCCATTGGATAAACAAGTCAGGGAGTGAATTACTACTTACTTACTGATTTACTATTTACTGAATTTCTAATACCGGTTTACAAATGATATGAGAAGTGCAGTGCAACGTTGATGTGTGTACAAAACAGAACTACAACAACAACAACTTCTCACTACTACATTTTCTCCTCTTTAGGTTACGTCTTCATTGGTGGAAGAGTAGAAGGTATAAATTAATTAAAGATCCTCAGAATAGGATTTTTGTAATAGTGTATCATTTTCTCGGTGTAGCCAGTTACATAAGTTCTATATTGTATTTAAATATTTTTTCTAATGACATTGAAGCAGCAGCAACAAAGGTTATAAAATCTGGTGTTATTGTGAATCATTTTATTTGTATTTGTGTGAGTGAATTTTTATAGCTGACAGTACAGGCCATATTCCCGTCTCAGTCCTTTAAGGTGGTAATTCTTTTTTGGTACATTGGAGTGCCTTGATTCCTCCAAAGTATGCCAGGAAACAACAGGACCAGATGAACAAAAATAATAGTGTTCTGTTGTTGCTTGGAATAGTTTGGAGGATTCAGTTGCTTCTGGTCCTATTTCCTGGCATACTTTGGAGGAATCAAGGCACCACTCCAATGTAACAAAAAAGAATTACCACCTTAATTAAAAAGCACAGGCATAACTCTTCTGTTGTAAATTTTTTCAGCAACATACTCCTGTTTAATTAATCAACTCTCAGGATGTCAACAAATTCCTGATGTAAAAGAGAGGGACGGGAATATGACCCTAAAAATTAAACGTTCACAGCCAATATTGTAAATGTTGTCACTTATTGGTTAAGCCCAGTTGCCATTTCTAGATCATAATTATTTGTCATCTGTCCCTCATTTCCATTTGTGCTTACTTTCCCACCTCTTTTATCACCTCATCTGTCTCTCATTTCATTTTTACTTGCTTTCCTACCTCTCTTATTACCTCATTTCATTTGTGTTTGCTTTTCCACCTCTCTTGTCACCTCATCTGTCCCTCATTTCCATTGTGTTTATTTTCCTAGGTCTTTTATCACCTCATCCGTAGCTCATTTCATTATCACCTCAACTCCTTTGTACTTGCTTTACTACCTCTCTTATCACCTCATCTGTCCCTCATTTCCACCTCTCATCACCTCATCTGTCCCTCATTTCCATTGTGCTTGCTTTCCCCACCTCTCTATCACCTCCTCCCTCATGCTACAGGGTCTTACAGGCCTAGAGAAGTCTTTTAAACTCAATTAATCTTGACTGATGTGCGAGCGTGTCACTCCTCCCCTCTACATTGAACTCTGGGCCAGATTTAGAGACCATTCGTGGTGTTGACAATGGTGGGTGGATGTATTGGTGAGTGTGTGTGTGTGTGTGGATGGGTGGATGTATTGGTGAGTGTGTGTGTGGATGGGTGGATGTATTGGTGAGTGTGTGTGTGGATAAATTAGTGAGTTAGTGTGTGGGTGGTTGTATGTATTGGTGAGTGGGTGGATGGGTGGGTGAGTTAGTGTGTGTGTGGGTGTATGGGTGAGTGGATGGGTGGGTAGATGAGTATGTGTATGGGTGAGTGAGTGGATGTATGGATTGGTGAGTGGGTGGATGTATGGATTGGTGAGCACATAAAGTCATCATACCACTCAGTCGTCAACACCACGAATATTGCATACGGATTCTTGCATACGGCCTTCTGACCCATCATGGTTAGGGCTAAATGCAACAATATCGGTGGTGTTATTGTTGGCTGTGTGTTGCATCAAGGAAGTCGTTGTACAGCCACAATCAAATATCCACCCACACTTTCCTTCCATCGTAGTAAATATCTTGGTAATAAAGAACAACACGTGTATGATTTTGCAGCACCTCATAATAATAATAATAATTGAGGGGGTTGAGTTTATGTAAGGTGTTGTTGTATGATTATATTTTGATATGATAGTGATTTATTTGCACGATGGAAGGAAAGTGTCGGTGGATATTTGATTTTGGCTGTACCATTTACCACACCACCGGCAACACCATCAATGTTCTTGCATACACCCCATTACTTCCATTATTAGCCTTTACAGTGTTGGCTGTGGGTGTTATTTAATCGTCGGCTAGATAATAACAGACCACACTCTTGTAAATATGACCTCTTTGTTATAATGTCCATAAGTAAGTCGTATTCTTTTTTAACATGAGGTGTCGTATTTTGTTTTGTGTTTTTTTCTATTCGGTCAGATTAGAGAAAATATAGTTCATTCCAAATGTATATATGTGTTTATGTTGTCATTCTTTGGGTCAAATGTTGGAAAAGGCTGCTGACTGATTCCTCCAAACTATTCCAAGTAACTGATGACTACCATTATATTTTGTTAATCTAGATCTGTTTGTTTCCTGGCATACTTTGGAGGAATCAAGGCACTGTAATTAGTGAACTCTCATTTTTCACTTGGATTTGGGTGTGTAATGAAACTGTGTACAAAAAGAAAACTCTCATTGTACAGTCGTGGCACATAATAGTCCTTGACCTAGGGTGTAAAGGGAGGTCTGTTAAAGGACTATGTGCCGAGACTGTACACTGGTATTATGAGTGTGTGTGTGTACAATACGTGTTTACAGTACAGTACATACATTCATTACACACACACACTACACTATTTCACCTATATAAATCCTAATGTAAAATCAGAGTTTACTGTACTCAATAAATTAACTAGGCTGAATTAATACTGGTTCAAAGAAAGTCATAGGTCAGGCTGTGAGGGTGACAGGTGGGTATGATTGCTCCACTATCAACAATGACATCTTTCTTACCAGTCAACCTCACTACCAAACCCTATGACTTTATGGGCATCACTTTGCATTACAGTACATACAAGATTTTTGGGAAGATAAAAGAAAACCAATATATCTTACACTGTCTTTAAGGGGGTGCGGGAGTAAGGGGACAGGCTTGAGGGGTGTGTGGGAGTAAGGGGACAGGCTTGGGGGGGGGGGGTTATGGGGGTGCAGGCATAGGGGACAGGCTTTTTACCCTCCCCAAGCCTGTCTCCCTATTCCCACACACCCCCAGTCCCCCCCAAGCCTGTCCCCTACACCCGCACCCCCTTAATACATATTATTAGATATACAAAGTTGAGATATACAGTAAAAAAACAATGCATCCATCTTGTACACTTGCCACACAAAGTCAAAGTGATGTACAGCCACATCAAATATCCACCAACACTTTCCTTCCATCTTGGTAAATATCTTGGTAATAAAGAATAACACGTGTATGATTATTTTGCAGCACCTCTTAATAATAATAATTGATGGGGATGATTTGACATAAGGTGTTGTTGTATGATTATATTTTGCAGCACCTCATGATAATAATTGAGGGGGTTGAGTTGACATAAGGTGTTGTTGTATGATTATATATTGATATGATACCGATTTATTTGCAAGATGGAAGGAAAGTGTTGGTGGTTGTTTGATTGTGGATGTACAAAGTAAGAGTTGAGATAAAGCAATATACTGTACTGTACTTATGGTGGAGCTGATCCTTCTTACTCATCACTGCTCAGCCTGGGAGAAAGATATAATATAAGGTAAAAGGATGAAAGATAAATGAGAAGGAAAGAATAGGAAAAAATAAGAAGTATACACCCTGGCATATATAAGGTACAGTTATGATTTTCAGTCTTCCTTTGTTTTATTCTATTCTATACATATAAAAGGTATACTCAAAGATATTATAAGGTACAGTTTCTTTATTGTATATAAAGTACAATATGTGTACAAAGAGTATCTCGTTTATCAATAACACATTACAGAAAGTGTTGAGGTGACATACAAGGGGTTACTGAACTTAATTCTAAATATAGTTAGTTACCTGGGAAGGCAAAGTTTCCATCAGTGCTACAACCTCTGAAAGGACAAGGAAGCAGTCAAGGTGATGGGGGAGGAAGGGGGGGGTGGAGGTGAAGAGGAGTACAGGGCACACACATACAGGGTGGTACAAAAGTTTGTTCCCCCCAGGTGGACTAATGTCTACCAGTTGGGTACAAACTTCTGCAACACCCTGTATCCACACACACATCCACACCTGGTATGCTGGTGACCCCAACAACACTGGCTGAGGTCACCCCCCAGCCAGTCCAGGTGAAGAACTGACTGGGGAGGGAAGAGACACAGGAAAGCTGGCAGAGAGAAGAAAGAAGCATGAGAGGAAGCAGGTGGGAGGGACTAGACCTCCCTCTCCCTGCGACCCCCCCGGTACCCCAGCAGGGAGAGAGTGGTCAGCTCTCTCCCTCCCACCCCCCTCCCCCCACACTCCCTCCTTCCCCCTCCCAGTCCCCCCATATCCCTCCCCAACCACACCAGGTGACAAACTTTTGCATACACACACAAGTTAGTGATGATGTAAGAGCTGGTTAATAATAAGGATGGGACTGTGGAAAAGGAATATGGGAAGGAAGGAATAGTAGGTATGGTAGTGGAGGAAAGGATGGTGTTAGTAAGGAAAGAGATGGTTAGTAATGGAATAGTAGAATTGGTAGTGAAGGAAAGGATGGTGTTAGTAAGGAAAGAGATGGTTAGTAATAATAAGGCTGGAGGTGTGGGAGAAGATAGTAATGTAGGAAAGGATGGTGTGGAGTGGAGTGTAAGGCAGGGACTGAAGCAATGGTGAACACACTGCCATCCTGGAAAAAAGAAAGAAAAACGTATTAATAACAATGATGTGTATAACCATCAGAGAGAGAGAGACACAAAGGCCTCGGTTATATTAATAAATATTTGATAACCTCACCCCAAGAGTCAAAGTAACTTTATATAAACACCCAGGTTATAAATTCCTCTTTAACTGTAACACAAAACACACTACACAATTATGAAGCTAGCCTAATTTTTGCCACAATTTGTAGGATTGTGTAGCCTCCAAAATATGAACCAACCTTACAACCATTACAGTACTAAAGTGATTTTGGCAAACTGAAGACGACAGATTCCTCCAAATTGTCCCACGAAACAGATAACCTATACTAAAGTACAATAGTCTGTTTCCTGGCACAGTGTGAAGGAATATTTAGTTTGTATTTTTCTGACGTCAAACTTCTAGAATGATTGGTCATTCTGTGTCAAAACTAGAGGCTACAGATTCATCCAAAATGTCAAAGGAAGCCGAGTACAGTACAGTACTGAACTGAACATTAGTCTATCACAAGTAAAGCTATGATATCAGTTGTGAATATTTACCATTAGCTACAGATAAACAAACAAACTTCTGTACCCATATTGTTTATCCATACAACTACTGGGTGCAACAAAACAAACACGTGTAATAACTCGCCAAGTAATGTCACCTCAACACTTGCAACAACAACAACAACAGTACAATGAGCCGCTGCAACTACCGTGTCAACATGTTCTTTCAATCAACGAGATACTTGTAACAGACTAACCAGGATGAAGCAACAACACATAATATGAAGGGAACCCGTGATATAGTAAAAAAAAATTGGAGGTATGCGAGTCCTTCAAATATTGCCACGAAACACCACCACCCTCATTGAAGGAGCTTGTTTCGTGGCATAGTCTGGAGGAATCAGAAGCCACCGAGCCTCATAAATGTTCACAGGGCCCTTAAGGGGGTGCGGGAATAGGGGGACAGGTTTGGGGTGGGGGGGATTAGGGGGGTGCGGGAGTAGAGGGACAGGCTTTGAGGGGAGGGTTAGGGGGGTGCAGGAATAGGGGACAGGCTTTCTACCCACCCCAAGCCTGTCCCCTACTCCCGCACCCCCCTAACCCCCCCCCCCCCAAGCCTGTCCCCTACTTTCGCCCCCCCCTAACCCCCCCCCCCAAAGCCTGTCCCCTACTCCCGCACCCCCTTAAGGGGGAAAGTTTTGTGTTAGTAAATTTGGAGCAACTGAATCCACCAAACTATTCCAAGCAACAGAACACCTTTATTTTTGTTAACTTGGGCCTGTTTGTTTCCTGGCATACTTTGGAGGAATCAAGAGACTCCAAATTTACAAACACTGTACTTTTCTCTCAAGTACAGCCACAATCAAATATCCACCGACACTTTCCTTCCATCGTAGTAAATATCTTAGTAATAAAGAACAACACGTGTATGATTTTTCAGCACCTCATAGTAAAAATAATTGAGGGGGTTGAGTTGACGTAAGGTGTTGTAAGTTTGATACGATACCGATTTATTTGCACGATGGAAGGAAGGTGTCGGTAGATATTTGATTGTGGCTGTACAAGGAAGGTAACAAACCGGAGTTAAAACTATTCCATCAAACTCTGACAATACAGAAATGGCCCCTCAGATAGATTTTCAAACACATGGAAATTATGACGGATGTAAGGAATCGGTCATAATAATTTTTAACCAATACTAGAAATTATTGGTTAAAAATTATTACGGCAAGAAAAACGCACGGCACAAAAAATATATAGTGAGGGAGATACAATCATGGTCCAAAATCCTGCAACCTGGTGAATAAAAGCGAGTTATTTTATTGAATCTTATGAACCGATATTGCAGAGACCAACAGCTGTAGTTTCGGATTATTTTTCGAAGCCATTTCATTGGAAGGTGTTGCAGGACTATCGACCATGACTGTACAACAATTCAGTTCTGCTTGGGTCATCTTTCTTAGTGACAGTGTTAACCAAGACCTTAGTCACTGGTGAAATTGATCTAGGAATTGATCGAGATTGATATGAATAAAGATACAAGGGGACTGACTGTTGCTTTACCCTTTACAATATTGTACTATGAAATAACCTAAAGAAAAATAAATGTAGGAGTGGAAAGTTGGAGCCGGCCACACGTCCTTGTAAAGACAGGTGGAGTCAGGTGGGTGAACTTGGGTACCTGGCTTGGAGATGACCAGGGAGTACAGTGGAGTCAGGTGGGTGAACTTGGGTACCTGGCTTGGAGATGACCAGGGAGTACAGTGGAGTCAGGTGGGTGAACTTGGGTACCTGGCTTGGAGATGACCAGGAAGTACAGTGGAGTCAGGTGAGTTAACTTGGGTACCTGGCTTGGAGATGACCAGGGAGTACAGTGGAGCCAGGTGGAGTCAGGTGGGTGAACTTGGGTACCTGGCTTGGAGATGACCAGGAAGTACAGTGGAGTCAGGTGAGTTAACTTGGGTACCTGACCACCTGATAATCTTTGGGTGAGATGAGTCTAGTCTGGTGGTGGTGGAGTAAGGTGAGTCAACTTGGGTTCCTTGGTTGGGCAGATGACCAGGGAATCAGAATTTGTCAGTTGGTTCACACTGGGGAAAAAATTGAATCTACATTAACATACAGTAGATATATAAATTTTATATTATATACATATAGTCTTGAACAATAAAAATAATGTACCTTGTTATCAAATCACAAACTTATGCAGTAAAGTATATGATATGGTACACACAATGAACTAAATTTACATAGTGTGATTTTTAAATATGATTACAGTTACAACAATATATTACAGTTAGTGAGTGTTATGATAAAGATTACAATAATATACAGTTAATGAGTTATATGATAAAGATTACAACAATATATTACAGTTAATGAGTGTTATGATAAAGATTATAACAATACTGTATATTACTGTTAATGAGTGATATGATAAAGATTACAACAATATATTACAATCAATGAGTGTTATGATAAAGATTACAGTTAATGAGTGTTATGATAAAGATTACAACAATACATTACAGTTATTGATCAACAAATTTTGTATACTCTGCCATCATTTCACTGGATGACTACAAAATACAAACCACCTCCATTCAACTCACCAACTTGGCTATAACAAAGACAATAATAATAATATCTTGACTCAGGACAGTAGAAGACAGGCCATTATATCAGACAAGAAGCTGTATAGTAGTCCTCACACAGGGTACATAATCTGCAAATGAAAAATAAAAATAAAAATATATTTATATACGGTACTGTATATAAATGCTTAATATTATGTAAAAGTACAGTTCTTCACCAACCAAAATAACACAGGATATAAAGTAAAGTAGTTCTCTTCTTTGTATTACAGTAACTTAAAACTGTGTCATGTACCAGTTTTTTTGTTTCATTCATATTTATTCCACATTTTCTTACACAGTCACTCACTATATCATGCCATCTTCTTCTCCTTGGTCTTCCCCATCTTTTCCTCCCTTCAAAATCAATCTCATACAAATTTTTCACCACTCTTGTATCACCCATTCTTTCCACACGTCCATACCACCTCATACTGTAATACTTTCTTCCACTCTCAGATCCAGTCAATTGCTTACACCACACCACACCATTCATGTGTTTCAGTTCAGTATTTCTCACCGTTAATTCTACAAACACTCTCGGCCTATCCATCTCAATTACTTTTTTTACTCTTGATTTCTCACACCACACCATTCATGTTTTTCAGTACAGTATTTCTCACCTTGTCAATAATTCTACATGTACTAAAAACACAGAATTCTCGGCCTATCCATCTCAATAACTCCTACTCTTAATTTCTCACACCACACCATTCACAGATTTCAGTATTTCTCACCTTGACAATATTTCTATGTGTACTACAAACATTTCTCAGCCTATCCATCTCAATAACTCTTACTTTTGATTTCTCACAACACACCTTTCATGGATTTCAGTATTTTTCACCCTGACAATATTTCTACTTGTACTAAAATGTTAACACTTCACAGCGCATCCATCTCAACTACTCTTACTCTTGATTTCTCATAATGATGTTACCTTAAGGTTTCACAGCCATATTATATCAAAGTGGGCACTAACGCTCCTTCATGTAATAATTCTCTTGTAGCCTCTGTACACTCGTGATACGTAATTTCTGACCAAATACGAAAGGCAGGCACCACACACACACATACCCTACATTCGAACTCAGCCTCTATATGTGTACTGGGTGGGGTAATGAACAATACCAGGCGATTCAAAGCTTTCTGCTACTCACACTCTGGTCAGAAATTATGTATCACGAGTGTATTTAAGGGGGTAATTCCTTTTTGTTACATTAGCCTACTCGAAGGTATAATTAATTGGCCACAGAATTGGTACACAACCTATAAGTCAGAATTACACTGTGTATGTGGGCCTTTATGTAATTTTGTCTTATTACAGGTCATAAATACAGTACATTAATTTTGTCTTATAACAGGTCATAAATACATTAATTTTGTCTTATTACAGCATTAATCTCTTATTACAGGTCATGTCAGAATTAATCTGTCTTATCTAATACACCACAATGACCTGACCTGTGTATAGGGTTGGTTGGTATGGTTCTATACATCAAATATCGCTTTATAATAGGAGGAAATATGATAATAATAGTCGTCCTCACCCAGTACTCAACCACAATGTAAACAATCATCATGGCGGCCGTCTATTTCACTCATCACACTCAGAGCCTAAAAAAAAAAAAATTACGAGCCTAATATTTGTTACTATCTTTGTTACTGTAAAAAAATACTACCTTAATTAATGTTGACAAATGATAAGATGACATCACCATTGGCCCAACTATTGCTGTTTCCCTATTACTAACGCCGACCCCAAAATTTTTCAAAGTCCCGAAAGTGAAAAAACAAAATTGTCCATTTGTTTACCAAAATTGCTGAAAATTGATACCTCCCCATTTTGAGGCACGCTGATTCCGAATCTGCAAAAAAAAAATTGGAATTTTTCGAAATTCTTTTGAAAAAATAAATTTTCGAAAAATCCAAAAATAATGTCCATTCGATATACAGCAAGACACGCTGGTTCAGAATCTGCAATAAAAAAAATTGAAAATTTTTGACCAGAAATTTTGAAAATTTCCAGTTTCCACTACTGCCAAAAACACTGTTAACAAACCCATTACCCTCCTCTCTATACTCTTACCAAAACCATTACCCTCCTCTCTATACTCTTACCAAAACCATTACCCTCCTCTCTATATTCTTATCAAAACCATTACCCTCCTCTCCCCAAAACTCTCTATACTCTTACCAATCCTATTACCCTTCTCTCGTAATAAATCTCTCCCCATAAACCCTCTCCTCTCTATACTCTTACCAAACCCATTACACCCCTTGACATTCTACTCTTACCAAACCCATTACCATCCTCTTACCAAAACCATTACACCTCTCGAATCTATACTCTTACCAAACCCATTATCCTCCTCGACTCTATTATACTCTTACCAAACCCATTATCCTCATCTATACTCTTACCAAACCAATTATCCTCCTCTATACTCTTACCAAACCAATAATTATTACACCCCTCGACTCTATACTCTTACCAAACCCATTACACCCCTCGACTCTTATTGTACTCTTACCAAATCCATTACCCTCCTCTCCCCAAAACCTCCTCCTCACTATACTCTTACCAATCCTCTTCCCCTTCTCTCGTAATAAATCTCTCCCCACAAACCCCCTCCTCTCTATACTCTCAACAAATCCATTACACCCCTTGACATTATACTCTTACCAAACCCATTACCATCCTCTTACCAAAACCATTACACCCCTTGACATTATACTCTTACCAAAACCATTACCCTCCTCTATACTCTTTACCAAAACCATTACACCCCTCAAATCTATACTCTTACCAAACCCATTACACCCCTCGACTCTATACTCTTTACCAAAACCATTACACACCTCAAATCTATACTCTTACCAAAACCATTACACCCCTCGACTCTAAACTCTTACCAAAACCATTATCCTCCTCCCCCCAAAACCCCCTCCTGTCTACAGTATACTCTTACCAAATCCATTATCCTCCGCTCCCAAAACCCCATCTCTATATAAGCCTTTTCTACAGTTACAACCTAGCTTCTTCTTTGTCCCACCTAATATTTCTTCTTGTTAATTCTCCATCTGCCTTTCTGAATTACTCTACCCTTCTTTGCCCCATCTATTTAAGGGGGTGCGGGAGTAGGGGACAGGTTTGGGGGGTGTGGGAATAAGGGGACAGGCTTGGGGGAGGGGGGTAGAAAGCCTGTCCCCTATTCCTGCACCCCCCCCAAGCCTGTCCCCCTACTCCCGCACCCCCCCCCCTACTCTCGCACCCCCCCCCAAGCCTGTCCCCCTATTCCCGCACCCCCTTAATTCTTACCCCCTCCCAGTCCCTTCTCCAAACTACACTTTGACTCTGACTGCACCAGACTGATTATATTATCTAATTATTCAGTCTCAATTAATTTATGGCTCTTATCCACCCAAAGGTTTTCCATCTGATAATGGCATGGTCAGGAGGAATCAGAAGCCACCAAGTTTTATACACAATCATGGGGTCCTTAATGTACAGTTGGACACATGAATGGGTGTTACAGCCCAAGTGAAAGATGGTCAATTTCTCCTAATATCAATTTACTTAGTGCCAAATAGGAGACATCAGGGGCAGAAGTCAGTATTGAGGATGGTGTGTGTGTGTGTGTGTCTGTGTGTTCCTTAGTGCCAAATAGGAGACATCATCAGGGGCAGAAGTCAGTATTGAGGATGGTGTGTGTGTGTGTGTGTTCGTTCCTTAGTGCCAAATAGGAGACATCAGGGGCAGAAGTCAGTATTGAGGATGGTGTGTGTGTGTGTGTGTGTGTCTGTGTGTTCCTTAGTGCCAAATAGGAGACATCAGGGGCAGAAGTCAGTATTGAGGATGGTGTGTGTGTGTCTGTGTGTTCCTTAGTGCCAAATAGGAGACATCAGGGGCAGAAGTCAGTATTGAGGATGGTGTGTGTGTGTGTGTCTGTGTGTTCCTTAGTGCCAAATAGGAGACATCAGGGGCAGAAGTCAGTATTGAGGATGGTGTGTGTGTGTGTGTCTGTGTGTTCCTTAGTGCCAAATAGGAGACACCAGGGGCAGAAGTCAGTATTGAGGATGGTAATAAAAAGCAAGTACCTGATAATAGACACTGGTTACTCAAATGGGACAAGTATCTTTCACCTGGACTGTACCACCCATTCATGTGTCCAACTGTACCAAGAGTGTATTACCCTCTCAGTAACAACAATATCACTCGGGAAAATAAATAAAAACACAATGGGTAACAACAACAACAATATAAACCAATCCATTTATTAACAAAGTAGATAATAAATTTTTTCCATTTTTTTTTTTTTGTTTACATATAACACACAAGTTTTCTTCTCACGACGCTAAACGTTTCCGCGTCGCCTGTTTATCTTCTGTGCCATGAGGTCTTTGGAACCCTAGACACCTTTTTTTATCTCCTTATTTTCTTCTCCTCTATATTTTCTTCTTTTTGTCTTTACTTATTTTATCACTTTATTGTTTTCTCTTCCTCTATTTCTTCTTCTTAACTTGTTTACCCTGTTTTATCTCTTCTATTTCTTCTTCCCTTTTCTTTCTTTTTGTCTTTTTTACCTTTTATTATCATTTTATTTTCTTCACCTCTATTTCTTCTTCTTGCCTTATTTACCCTATTTTATCTCTTCTATTTCTTCTTCCCTTTTCCATTGTTTACCCTCTTTTATCTCTTTAGTTTCTCCTTCCCTTTTCTTTCTTTTTGTCTTGTTTACCTTTTATCACTTTATTGTTTTCTCTTCTATTTCTTCTTCTTGCCTTGTTTACCCTGTTTGCCCGGGTGTTGGTGTTGGTCTTGGGTGCCGTGTTTGGCGTTGGTGCGGCTCTTCAGGTGAGGGATCTTTTCCGCCGCGAACAGCATCACGTCTTCCCGGGAACTGTAAATGTTGGCGGGGGGAGAGTTAGTAGCTGCGGGTGTCCCTAAGTACAGTCGCGGTCATATATAATCATCCATATAGGGGTAACACACGTAAGAGTTAGACAGCTTCCCTCTGTTCCTTAGATGATAAACTTTCCAATAAATAGGTTAACTACCATCTTTTAATTTACTACAAGCAGCTACACACTACTTAAAACAATAACATCATATTATGTGAACGTGAAAACATTAGACAGTAAATTGTTTGAGATACCCATATGTGAATGATTATTATTGACCACAACTGTACATCTGTCTTTCTCTATCTCTCTGTCTCTATTACTGGTATTATTAATTGTTACTGTCTAATTCCATTTCTCGCTCTCTCTCTCTCTCTCTCTCTGTTACCGGCATTTATTACTGCTTCTGTCGAATTCTGTCTGTGTGTGTGTCTCTCTCTCTCTCTGTTACTGGCAATATTAATAGTCAATGTAACTGCTTCTGTCTAATCCAATTACATCTGTCTCACTCTCTCTCTTTCTGTTACTGGTATTATTAATTGTTACTGTCTAATTCCATCTGTCTTTCTCTCTCTGTTACTGGCAATATTAATAGTCAATGTAACTGTCAATGTAACAAACATAAGCAGAAAAGACACTACCATCACTATAATACATTATTATATCAAAGAGAGGGTTAATTATTTCTTTATACAGAATTGACATGGAATTAGAAATCTTTTATCAGTGTAATTGTGTATTAACTCTCGTCCAATATAATACTTAGAAGATACATGTACGTAAATTAATTCATATAGAGCTGCTTACAATATAATTATCTTAAAATGGATATGACCAAATGCAGAATATGACATGGAATTAGAAACCTTTTATCAGCGTAATCATGTATTAACTCTTGTCCAATATAGTACTTGGAAGATACCTATATGTAAATTAATTCATATACCGTTGCTTACCATATAATTATCTTAAATGGATAAGTCAAAATTCTGTAGGCCTACTTGGACCAATACTAAATTATATAAAATGTCTCTGAATAAAAACACCATCCACAGCTTCATATTGACAACTTGACGGCCTTAAGTCACCTGAAGGTTGGGTTGACGAGTTCGCCGGTGGGTCCTCGCAGCTGTACCCTCACCCGACCCCAGTACTGGTGTTCCTTGCTCTTCTCACGGCAGTAGATCTTTCGTTCACCCATCACCTGACGAGTACCACTACTATGTATTATGTATGGCCAAAATTATTACTATACTGTAATACCTCGTGCAACACAGCACCCCATTCTATTAAACACATTATGGAAGACTGCAATACACACAACCACACTCACCAACAACACAGCATACACTCCCTCCACCTATGACTGTTCGGAGAGTTACGTGTGCTCCAATTTGCCCACAACAGTTACACTACTTCCCTTAAGGGTCCTCTGAACGTGTATGAAAATTGGAGGCTTCTGATTCCTCCTGACCATGTCACGAAACAAACTCCTTCCATATAGGTGTGTGTTTTTCGTGGCAATACTCGAGGGACTCATTTACCTCCAATTTTCTGACTACATCACAGGGTCCCTTAAGGTAGTTTCATTATACACCTGTTAATATGTGGCATAATTACCAATGCTGCAAAGAGAGGTACAGGGTGTGGGTGGGGGATAACTTATGTATTATTGGCCACAAGAATTGGTACACACACACGCTGTTGTTGTTTTCGAGGGATTACAACATATAGAAATTGTAAGACTATGTAACTGTAATACAACATTATTATTATTATTATGTTTGTTCTTTTGTAATGTAAGACTGTGTAACTGCAATACAACATTATTATTATTATTATTTGGTTTGTTGTTTTGTAATGTAAGACTATGTAACTGGAATAGAACATTATTATTATTATTATTAGGTTTGTTGTTTTGTAATGTAAGACTATTTAACTACAATACAACATTATTATCATTAGGTTTGTTGTTTTGGTAATCACCAAGTCACTTGGTAGACCATTCACTGCAGTACTTCCACAATAATGAATGACTCTCTTTACATATAGCCTGTGTAAGAATAATGACCTCTCTTTACATATACCCTGTGTAAGAATAATGACCTCTCTTTACATATACCCTGTGTAAGAATAATGACCTCTCTTTACATATACCCTGTGTGTAAGAATTCCGTAAATTAAGAATTGTGGCCTCACCTGTAGACCTGAAGTGGAGAGTACATCTAGCATATCCTTGCATGACGGTGCACTCACGGCCTGTAAGGAGGGGGAGATCCGATATTAGTGTGCACTGTGTAATATAAGTATGGTTGTCATAATTTTTTACTAGACTTAGTGCCGAATCTACAGTGCTTTGTTTTCGTTTGCAAGCACCCTAACGAAAGAAACTGAACTGTGTAAATGGCCCCTGAGTGAAACATTATTGGTACATTGGAGTGCCCTGATTCCTCCAAAGTATGCTAGGAAACAACAGGACCAGAAGAGCAAAAATAATAGTGTTCTGTTGCTTGGAAAAATAGTTTGGAGGAATCAGTAGCCTTCCAATTCACCAACAAGATAATCTCCCGTTAATAATACCACGTAATTACCCTTCACCTTTTCTTTGGGGATCCTCCTGCCTTCTGCTCTGGTCTTGTCTTTGTTGATGTAAGCTGGATACAAACAAACCCATCTAGAAAAGTAAACAAACTAGTAAACAACAAGAACTCCATAAAAATAATTAGGGCACAGAAAAAGAGTAGATAGGAAAGAAAAATAGGAAAAATAGGTAGGAAAATAAAAACCAACGACGACAACAACAACAATCCTTGGGCCGTATTCAAGAAGATTTCGGTATTTATAGAAAGAATTACCGTTTTGTAGCAGTGTTGCCAGATCCAGCTAGGTTCCAGTATTTTGCCCAGGTCATTTCCTGTACTTTACCACGGTTATTTCCCGGTAGTTTGTCCAGGTTAGGTCCCGGTAGTTTGCCCAGGTTAAGTCCCGGTAGTCTGATGCGGTCTAGGTTAGGTTAGGTCAGGTAAGGTCAGGCTAATTTCAAAATACCCCATTTGAATATGCCCTATCTTGGAAATGGGGCATTTGTAGAGGAAATGCCATAGAAGAAAATTGTCTTAGAATGGTCTAAATAAGTGGGTAATGTAGGTACAAAAACCGTACACAATAACGGTAATTCTTTCAATATTTACCAACATTTGTGGTGTATACGATGGCGTGGTAACAGTACGATGGCTGTATTGGTTTGTCTATGGAGTCATCGTATCAGAGCACCACGCCATCCTATACACCATGAATGTTCTTGAATATGACCCATAATTCACCTCTAATAAACCACATGGTAAAGTCTATATATTATTAATCATTACCAAAATATTCCACATCATTATTTTCTAAGTTCATCTCCATACACCATACGAGAAATATATATTAAAGTACTAACTAATTAGCCTTTAATAAACCACATTATTAATCGTTACCAAAACAATCCATTTCATTTATAACTTAATCTCCATACACTATACGAGAAAAATTAAAATCCTAACTACACACGACAAGTCCTAACTAATTTACCTCCAATAAACCACATGATAAAGTCTATATATAATTAATCATTACCAAAATAATCAACATCATGTCTAAATTCATCTCCATAGGCCATAACGTTAAGAGAAATATTATTAAAATCCCAACTAAACACGATAAGTCCTAACTAATTTACCTCTAATAAACCACATGATAAAATCTATACATTATTAATCATTACCAAAATAATCAATATCACTTCTAAATTAATCTCCATAGGCCATAAGAGCATCAAAAGGCCTGGGTAACTCACTTGTCATAACCTTCTGGTAGCTTGGTGACATTACTACACGCTGCAGCTGCCGCCATGTTCAATGTTTACAATCTTTATCAGGGCTGCCAACTGTTGCTATAATAATGTTTGTAGTTAACCTGTGGAATTTCTCGTGATTGTGAGCTGAATTGATAATAAATATAAAATAAATGTATGCCTAGGACTTTATTAATTGTATGCACCTAAGGTCAAGCTTGTAGTTAGAATTATTTTATGTTCACTATTTTCATTAATTTTTTTTATGTTGGGATTTTGTTGGCTAACCTGCGTGACTGCCTTGATGGGTGGACTATTTTTGTCTTTTCTACGGCTCACTAGTTCTTACTTTTACATTACATTTATTTACTTATTCTTGTTGTTAAATCAGTCGTTCACGTTTATTCTAGAGTATAATAAGTAACTGCTCAATTTTATTTTTCTTTTCTCTGTAGAAGGAGTAAATGGGAATGGTGAGTATCTGGTGGATGTCTGGCTGTGCTGAGAGGGGGGCTGTTCTTGGTTAACACCTTCTTTCAGCACAAGATGATCCAAATGTATAGCTTCCCTTTAATTTCAACTTGTAAAAATATGTATGTTGTTTGTAGTCAATAAACTATCTATCTATCTATACAGTACCTGGAGGAGAAGGGATGAGAGAGGAGAGGAGAAGAGTCTGATGATTGATTATGTGGCCGTGGATGAAAGCTTAATGGGGTGTGGGAGTAGGGGACAGGTTTGGGGGGTGCAGGAATATGGGGACAGGCTTGGGGTGGGTAGAAAGCCTGCTGTTCCCTATTCCCGCACCCCCCTAACCCCCCCACCCCCACCCCAACAAGCCTGTCCCCCTACCCCTGCACCCCCAAAAACCACCGCACCCCCCAAAAACCCCCGCACCCCCCCAAACACCCTAAATCCCCCCCAAGCCTATCCCCTACTTCCGCACCCCCTTAAGGAAAGATGTGTTCGATGCAAAAGTGGTGAGAGGAATGGTCCAATGCTCCGACCATTTTGCGGTGTTGGTAAAGATGAAGGCTATAGGGTTAAGTGGGAATATGGTAGGAAGGATGAAGGGGTGAGGAACTGGAGGGAGGTGGCAAGTGGGAAATTAGATGGATGAAGCAGAATATAGGGAGGAATATAAGAGGAGCTAGGTGGGTGAGGTGCTGGGGGATGCAAGCTAGGACTTACCAGGTGGGATGGAGAAAGTAATGAGAGAGTGTATGAGAGATGTGGTATGAGTGAGAAGGCAGTTGGTATTAAGGGGCCCTGTGATGTAGTCAGAAAATTGGAGAGATATGAGTTCTTCAAGCATTGCCACGAAACACCATCTGTATAGAAAGAGCTTGTTTCGTGGTATGGTTAGGAGGAATCAGAAGCCTCCAATTTTCATACACGATCACAGGGTCCTTGAGTGTGAAGTGGTTGAGAGAGTAAAGCGTAATACATTGAGGTGGTTTGGACATGTAGAGAGAATGCAAGGTGTGGAGTTTGTAAAGAAGGTGTATGGAAGTGAAGTTGTATGAAAGTGAAGCCAAACCGTGATATTCTTAAATATCCCCTTAAAGGAGGTCTAATATTAATAACACTCGTCTAAAATAAATGAAACGTGCTAGACATAACCACTAGCCTCTGTTTGTATACATAATAGATGTATACTACCAAATTTAATAACATGGCCGCCGAGCCCACCGTGACGTCACATGAAAACTCCCTATTGTCTCTTCCAGTGAAAAAAATATTAAGTAAATAATTGAAATGCTTAATTAAGGGGGTGCGGAAGTAGGGGACAGGCTTGGGGGGGGGGGTTGGGGGGTGCGGGAATAGGGGACAGGCTTGGGGGGGGTTGGGGGGTGCGGGAGTAGGGGACAGGCTAGGGGGGGGGTTGGGGGGTGCGGGAGTAGGGGACAGGCTTGGGGGGTGCGGGAATAGGGGACAGGCTTGGGGGGGGTTGGGGGGTGCGGGAGTAGGGGACAGGCTTGGGGGTTGGGGGGTTGGGGGGTGCGGGAGTAGGGGACAGGCTTGGGGGGGGGGGGGTGCAGGAATAGGGGACAGGCTAGGGGGGGGGTTGGGGGGTGCGGGAATAGGGGGACAGGCTTGGGGTGGGTAGAAAGCTTGTCCCGTGGTACTGATGGCCTGAAGAAAATATGTAAACAAACCGACGCCATTTTGTTTTTTGTTTTACCTGGCAACAATGTAAATAAAAAGGAGTCGTATTTTTTTTTTAACTGGTAATAATGTAGACAATTAGACGCCATTTTTTTATTATTATTTGTTGTTGTTATTGTTATTAGTATTATTTGTTATTATTATTATTATTTGTGATTATTATTATTGTTAGTTATTATGATTATTATTGTTATTATTATTATTATTATTATTATTATTATTATTATTATTATTATTATTTAACTGGCAACAATCTTATAAAAAAAACTACCATTTTATTATACTGGCAACAATGTCAACAAACACTCGCCATTTTTTTTTATTTTTCTGTGACTGGGAATGAAAACAAACAATAATAATAATATACAATTTGGATACATTGGAGTGCCTTGATTTCACCAATACAAACAAACAAACAAACAAACAGACAAACAAACAGGACCAGAAAAAAAAAAAAAAATAATAATAATAATAATAATAAAAAAATAAAAAAAATAATAATAATAATAATAAAAATGAAAATAGAAATAATAATAATAATAATAAAAATAATAATAATAATAATAATAATAATAATAATAAAAATAATAATAATAATAATAATAATAATAATAATAATAATAATAATAAAAACAATAATAATAATAATAATGATGGTTTTGGCCTGTTGTTGTTGTTGTTGTTGTTGTTGTTGTTGTTGTTGCTTGGAATAGTTTTGATGAAAATCATTTACTCCAGATTTACCCCCCATTTTTTATTATTATTTTTTTTTTATCATATTGATTGTCATTAATAAAACAATTTGTATATCATTTTATCTGACCATATTTTTATTTTATTCTTCCAAAATGTATAAACTTTAGTTCGATTGGAGTGAGAGGTTGTACAGTCACGAGTATTAATAATAAGTATACAGGTGTGGTGCTTGGAATACCTATAGATAGAGACAGTAAATAAATGCACAATAATAACATCTCCATTGTACAGTCACGAGTATTAATAAGTATACAGGTGTGCTTGGAATACCTAGAGACAGTAAATAAGATCTCCATTGTACAGTCATGAGCACTAATAAGTATACAGGTGTGCTTTGAATACCTATAGATAGAGACAGCAAATAAATGCACAATAATAACATCTCCATTGGAATTACTTCGTTGGTGAATTGGTGGACTGTTCAAAGCTTCAACCAACCAAAGCTGTGTATATTTATTAGTGCTCCTGTTTATATTATACATTACAGTAAAGAATTAAAGTTTATAAAGGTTCCAGAAAGGTTGGTGAATAATTGGAAGGTTTCTGATTCCTCCAAATTATATATATATGCCACGAAACCAATTCCCTATTAATACAATCTGATCCCATATAAAGGGCCCACTCCACAGTGGCTTAATTAATTTGGTTTGTTAGGATGCTCCCCAACCAACCAACCAACCAACCAACCACACTTGTCAGTCTTAATCAATCATATCCAACAACAAACTCAAGTCTTCATATGCACAAAATCTGTCAGGTAGTTCCATTATTACCATAGTTTCATAGTGGAGTCATCAATCAATTTCATCCATTAACTAACTCACTCAGGAGTCATTTACACGATTCACTTTCTTTCATAGTGGAGTCATCAAATTCATCCATTAATTCACTCACGAGTCATTTACACGATTCACTTTCTTTCGTTAGGGTGCTTGCAAAACCAAAACAAACAAACAAACCCCTGTGGAATCGGCACTACGGTATACATCCACAATCAAATATCCACCGACACTTTCCTTCCATCGTAGTAAATATCTTGGTAATAAAGAACAACACGTGTATGATTTTGCAGCACCTCATAATAATAATTGAGGGGGTTGAGTTGACATAAGGTGTTGTAAGATTTTAGTTTAATATGATACTGATTGTAGTAAATATCTTGGTAATAGAGAACAACACGTGTATGATTTTGCAGCACCTCATAGTAATAATTGAGGGGGTTGCTTGAGTTGACGTAAGGTGTTGTTGTATGATTATATTTTGCAGCACCTCATAGTAATAATTGAGGGGGTTGCTTGAGTTGACGTAAGGTGTTGTTGTATGTTTACATTTTGATATGATACTGATTTATTTGCACGATGGAAGGAAGGTGTCGGTGGATATATGATTGTCATGGCTTTACATCATCATCATCATCAACATCTTTTACCCCTTCACACCATCCTTCCACCGCTGCTGGTCAATAACAGGTGGAGGCGAGGCGGCAGGAACACAGGTACGACGATCCCTACCCAACGAGAGACCTTCCGGACACACACACCTATAGGCCGTGGAGGTGGCCGAGTTGGGGGTGTTGGGGAGACACGTATGACTGCAAGGGTTGTCGGCACAGGGACCATCATCTTCATCATCACTATTCTCACCACCATCACCACTACCATCACCACTACCATCACCACTACTACAATCACTGCCACTACCCTGTATAATGTAAACAAAAGAGATAGTGTATTAGAGATTTGGTTAGTGGTTAGTTGGCACAGGGACCATCATCTTCATCATCACTATTCTCACCACCATCATCACTACCATCACCACTACCATCACCACGACTACAATCACTACCACTACCCTGTATAATGTAAACAAAGAGATAGTGTATTAGAGATTTGGTTAGTGGTTAGTGGGTAGATAATGTATAAATATTTGGTTAGTGGTTAGTGGTTAGCTGGGGCCTTCCATCACCACTACCACTACCCTGAATAATGTAAACAAAGAGATAGTGTAGAGAGATGTGGTTAGTGGTTAGTGGGGTAGGATAGGATAGGGGGGGTGGGGGAGGGGTTGGATAGGGGTGGATGGGGGGGTGGTTGGATAGGGGAGGGGGAGTGGGTGGGGTGGATAGGGGGGTGAGGAGGGGGTGGATAGGGGGGTGGGGGGGTAGGGTTTGGATAGGGTGGGGTTGGGTAGGGGGGGGTGAGGGAGGGGTTGGATAGGGGGGGGTGAGGGGGGGTAGGATAGGATAGGGGGGTGGGGAGGGGTTGGATAGGATAGGGGGGGTGGGGGAGGGATTGGATAGGATAGGGGGGGTGAGGGAGGGGTTGGATAGGATAGGGGGGGTGGGGGAGGGGTTAGATAGGGGTGAGTGGTGGGGGGTAGGATAGGATAGGGGGGGTGGGGGGGGTAGGATAGGATAGGGGGGGTGAGGGAGGGGTAGGATAGGAGGGGGGTTGGATAGGGAGGGGGTGGGGTGGATAGGGGGGTGGGGGGGGGTAGGATAGGATAGGGGGGTGGGGGGGGTTGGATAGGATAGGGGGGTGGGGGGGGGTTGGATAGGATAGGGGGGTGAGGGAGGGGTTGGATAGGGAGGGGGTGGGGTGGATAGGGGGATGGGGGGTGGATAGGGGGGGTGGGGGAGGGGTTGGATAGGGAGGGGGTGGGGGGGGTAGGATAGGATAGGGGGGTGGGGGAGGGGTTGGATAGGGGGGGTGGGGTGGATAGGGGGGGTGGGGGAGGGGTTGGATAGGGGGGGGTGGGGGAGGGGTTGGATAGGGGGGGGGGTTGGATAGGGGGGTAGGGGAGGGGTTGGATATGGGGGGGGTTGGATAGGGGGGTGGGGTTGGATAGGGAGGGGGTGGGGTGGATAGGGTGGGTGGGGGGGGTTGGAAAGGGAGGGGGAGGGGTTGGATAGGGGTGGGTGGGGGGGGGTAGGATAGTGATTGACATGGGGGGGTTGTAGATGGAAAGGAGGGGGGGGGATTGGGGGGGGGATTTACTGCTTGTTTGTTTGTTTGTTTGTTTATTTGTGTGCTTGTCTATTTTTTTGTTTGTTTGCTTGCTTGTTTAATGTTTGCTTGCTTGTTTATTTTTGTTTGTTTGTTAGTTTCACTTTTTTTTTTTTTTTTTTCCTTTTTAGTTTAAATTTTCTATTATTTCTTTGTTTGTTTGTTAGTTTCATTTTTGTTTGTTTGTTGTTTGCTTGTCAGTTTAATTTTTTTATTATTTGTTTGTTTGTTTATTTGTTTCTTTTTGTTTGCTTGTTAGTTTTTTTTTTTTTTTTTTTTTTTTTTTTTTTTGTACTGACCTCTGTACAGTGAGCCTCATCACTGTCGTCGCCACAGTCGTTGTCACCGTCACAAACGAATTTCTTTGGTATACATTTTTTGGCATCCTTACATAGGAACTGGTTCGTGTTACACCCTCTCTGTTATAACACAAAAAGTAACATTAATAACACCACAATGATAATAACAATAACAATAGTAATTAATGCATACAATACATACACTCGCAATCCAAAGTTTGTATCCAGGTCTTGTTGTTGAAGTTTGGAATCGTTTGACATACTAGTGAACCAATTACAACGTTTATCCTGTTTCATATTTGTATCCAGGTCTTGTTGTTGAAGTTTCGAATCATTTGACATACTAGTGAACCAATTACAACACTTATCCTGTTTCATATTTGTATCCAGGTCTTGTTGTTGAAGTTTGGAATCGTTTGACATACTAGTGAACCAATTACAACGCTTATCCTGTTTCATATTTGCTTGAGTTGCTTAATACTCGATCAGGCTATTCGAAGCAAGCCTGGATACATATTTTGGATTGCGAGTGTACACTCGTGATACGTAATCTCTGACCAGCAGAGACGAACGGCAGGCACCACACACACACACACACACACACACACACACACACACACGCTGCATTCGAACTCAGCCTCTATAGGTGTACTGGGTGGGGAAATGAGCAATACCAGGCGATTCGAAGCTTACTGCTCCTCACACTCTGGTCAGAAATTATGTATCACTAGTGTACATACATACATATACGAGGCCTTCATTTCATATATAGCCCCGTCACATCGCACACCTTCCTAAACACAAATACCCCAAACGTACAGTCATGGATGATAGTGGTGGACCACCAGGGCCCAAGGAGTGTTGGACACCAACTAAACAGAGATTGAAAAAGTGAGTCTTCCAAACCTCTCTCAACGTTGAGAATGGTTTGGAAAATTCACTTGTTCGAATTCTGTTCAGTTGCTCTCCAACACTCTTTGGATCCTGGTCCACCACTATCACCCATGACTGTACAGCCACAATCAAATATCCACCAACACTTTCCTTCCATCGTAGTAAATATCTTGGTAATAAAGAACAACACGTGTACGATTTTGCAGCACCTCATAATAATAATAATAATTGAGGGGGTTGAGATGACGTAAGGTGTTGTATGATTATATATTGATAGGATACTGATTTATTTGCACGATGGAAGGAAAGTGTTGGTGTATATTTGATTGTGGCTGTACATATGAGTCGATAGGCTGTATCATATCATATCAAAATATAATCATACAACACCTTACGTCAACTCAACCCTCTCAATTATTATTATGAGGTGCTGCAAAATCATACACGTGTTGTTCTTTATTACCAAAATATTTACTACGATGGAAGGAAAGTGTTGGTGGATATTATTATTATTATTATTATTATTATGACATGCTGCAAAATGATACACGTGTTTTTCTTTATTACTACTACTTTATATTTACTACAATGGAAGGAAAGTATCGGTGGATATTAATTTGATTGTGGCTGTACCATAATAATAATTGTAATACACACCTTGGGACAATTCATCTCGTCACTGCCATCATCACAATCATTATTACCATCACAACGGAGCCAGTTTCTTACACACTCGCCGTCGGACACACACGTAAACTCGTTATCGTCGCAGCCCTGTTGGATTAGGTTGGGTTGAGTTGAGTAGGTTGGTTTGGTGTGGGTTGAGTTGGGTTTGGTTTGGTTTGAGTTGAGGTGAGTTTGATTGGGCTGGGTTGGGTTGAGTTGAGTAGGGCTGGGTTGGTTTGGTGTGGGTTGAGTTTGGTTTGGTTTGTGTTAGGTTTGGTTTGAGTTGAGTTGAGTTGGGTTAGGTTGGGTTGTTCTAAATAGGTTTAAAACCTTCCCCAATACTGGTGGAAACTTCCCTGAAAGTTTGGTGATGATATCTGGTATGGTCTAGGAGGAGTTACACTCGGACATTTTCCAAAATCTTGGGCACAAGAACCGAGATTGACAACCAGGCCAAAAAGCTTTCCAAAATCAGGGGCAAGAAAAATGTCTGAAAATTTCGAAGACTTGCTCCGCTCGTGAAAGCGGCCGAAGCTCAGCTCGGGAACAATAGGGATAAATTACTTGACTGTGTTCCTTATTTATCTGAGATTCACAATGTTCTCACACTTCCCAACGATATGACAAAAACTAATTGTTTTACTCTGACAAACACACTGTGCATAGAATAATGGACTACAAATGCCAAGGACACAGGATTGAGTCAACTCCAAACATCTGGGTTTTATCGAGGTGACCTGATGGTTCTCTCTGTTCTTCAAGTATCCTGGCTACACAGACAAGTCAACAAAATGACACCTTTATCATCACCAACTTATAGTTAGAAGATGTCAGACAATATTGCAAGATGATGTGAGTGACTTAATAGCTGCTCTCTCCTGATAGTGACGTGTATAAATATGGTGTGGTCATCTAGTTTGGCAGAACAGAAGCAACCAACACCATGAAGCTCTACTGTCTCATCTAATACGACACACGTGAAGCAACCAACACCTTGTACCTTCACTCAGTAATCTTGGGACTTCAACCAACACCATGAAGCTCCACAGTCTCATCTAGAGAGTCAAACGTGAAGTACACAACTAACACCTCGTAGCTTCACTCATTAATCTCGAGGCCTCGCAAGAGTCACAGGCTACTGACAGCCTACAGTCCCGAGGTCAGGGTAAGTTAAAAATAAGAAAATAGAACTATTATCATTCGGTAAAGAGTAAAACCATTCAACATATATGTACCGTAGGAGTGGAACAGTCACTTTCATCACTGTTGTCTCCACAGTCATTGTCACCATCACACTTCCAGGAAAGGTCGATACATTTGTTGGCCTCCACACACAGGAACTCGTCTGACTCACATTCTACCTGTAATTATATGAAAAATATAAATTACATGAAAACTTATAAAATCATTGTTAACAAACAGACATAAACCCTTAAACCACGGGTGACAACATATGTCGTCAAGACAGCGTCTGGCACAAAGGTTTAATTTCCGAACTTGTCTCATTTAGTTTCTATCCTTTCATATGTACAGTCACTCATAAAAATTAAGACCCCCATAGGCCAATCATCTTCTTATACTTGTGATATCGGTTCTGGCAACAGTGTACGTGACGTCAGTGATGGCGCTTGAGAGATGAAGTTGATTTGCTCGACACATTTGTAACTAATGGTAGATAAGACGAAGCATGAGTTGGGATAATGTTTCGAGCAAACCAACCTTCCTTCAAACACAACCCACACCACACCACCTCTGACGTTCACACTCCCGTGAGGCCCACCCAGCGTTGTCAATGTTGGCCGAGATAACCCCGAAACACTAGTTGTGAGCTCTGCTCGCTCGAACCATTCACATGATTCACTGGTGGGAGGGAGAAGTAACGAGGGATTTGAGGAGGGTAGGGGGGGTGTCTATACAAGAGAGGTGAGAAATTATTCTTGGGGAGGTGAAAAATGAGTGGAAGCTTTAATAAAAGTACGAAAATACATCCGGTTATCAATTATTTATATACCGATATTCGTGTCAATTATTAACATCATTAAAGGTAAGATTAACTTTTTCATATTATGATGTAACACAAAAACAACCGAGGTAATATTATTGTATACTTTTTTCGTATAATATTTAATGGTTATTATCAATCACTAAACGCTGAAAAATACTTACACAATAACTGAATAAGAATCATGAACCAGAATGCTCAAATGTGAATACCTTTATATTACATGTGTCAAGTGTTGATACCACTAACACACTTCCATTTCCCCCGTATCTAACTAACAGTTTATAATCGTCGTGTCAAATATCAAGGCTCTCATTATCCCTCACGTGATAGCAACCTTGTAATATTCTGAATACTTTTAATAATAGCTCGTTGTATTGAATATAGTGAACACGTGCTGTTTGATAATTTACTATAAATCCCTCAGTATTTCATCTGTTTCTAGGTAGCAAATTTTTTTTATTTTGGCAGATAATACATGTGAGCAGAGGCCAGGGAGATTGCGTCTGGCACCCACAGGCTTGTCAACTGTATTTTTTTTTTTTTTTTTTTTTTTTTTCATTAATTAGAGATTGACGTTGACTCTAGTCTCGTTAGCCCAAATTAATTTTGATACTCCAAGAGGATTATGAGTTGGTTGAAAACCACTAAACTGGTAAGGGTATTGAAGACTGAGTGTGGAAATATTCCCTCTCCAACATGTTGGCAGTCCTGATGACTTGAAGATGTGTAAGGTGGTGCAGTCAGTCAGTTCACAAGACAAGGTGTATATGGAAATTCACACTAATATCAACCTTGTAGCAGAAGACAGTAAAGACCAATACGGCATCAAATACAACGGTATGAGTAGTGGTAGAGTGTATATGGAATGTCACACTAATATCAACCTTGTAGCAGAAGATAGTAAAGACCAATAGGGCATCAAATACAAAGGTGTGAGTATTGGGAAGGTGTTGTATGATGGGAAACACAGGATTTCAGACCTTAACACGCCTTCAATAAAGTTTAATTTTAAGAAATGTTGAAAATAGTTGCCAGCTTTTTTATTAACATGTCCGATGAAACCTCAACTGTGCATCCCATGTATTACTTGATGGAACTATTACAATGTTTAAATAATTATGAATATAGTTCTCTCGCAACTCATGACAGATAAAACCAATAGAACCTCTGTCACCAACATTATTATGTTATGTGTGTGTGTACTGGCTTATATAATTATACAAGTATATTACATGCACAAAGAAAAGAGAGATACACACGGAGAAGAGAGATACAGACCAAATAATAATTTTTGCTACCAAGAGACAAATGACAAAAAAAGGGTTTCATAGTCAAATTCCAATATTTCAATACAACAGGTTATTATTAAAAGTATTCAGAATATTACAAGGTTGCTATCACGTGAGGGATAATGAGAGCCTTGATATTTGACACGACGATTATAAACTGTTAGGTAGATACGGGGGAAATGGAAGTGTGTTAGTGGTATCAACACTTGACACATGTAATATAAAGGTATTCACATTTGAGCATTCTGGTTCATGATTCTTATTCAGTTATTGTGTAAGTATTTTTCAGCGTTTAGTGCTTGATAATAACCATTAAATATTATACGAAAAAAGTATACAATAATATTACCTCGGTTGTTTTTGTGTTACATCATAATATGAAAAAGTTAATCTTACCTTTAATGATGTTAATAATTGACACGAATATCGGTATATAAATAATTGATAACCGGGTGTATTTTCGTACTTTTATTAAAGCTTCCACTCATTTTTCACCTCCCCAAGAATAATTTCTCACCTCTCTTGTATAGACACCCCCCCTACCCTCCTCAAATCCCTCGTTACTTCTCCCTCCCACCAGTGAATCATGTGAATGGTTCGAGCGAGCAGAGCTCACAACTAGTGTTTCGGGGTTATCTCGGCCAACATTGACAACGCTGGGTGGGCCTCACGAGAGTGTGACCAGCTGTACAATGTTACCAGAACCGATATCACACCACTTAAAAGGTGTCTTGCCTGGGGGTGTCTTTACTTTTATGAGTGACTGTACCTTTATCTCTGATTTTCTTTCTGACCTTTCTATAGCTGCTGTTGTAGAAGGTCAATGTTCTTCCTCTATGTCTATCAACAGTGGTGTTCCTCAGGGTTCTGTTCTATCACTCACTCTCTTCTCCTTTTCATCAATGATCTTTTTGCCTGTACTTCTTCCTCCATCTACTCCTATGCTGATGATTCCATCCTACAATATTCTACCCAGTTTGACAACCATCCATCCCAGCACCTCCTCTCCACATCACGTGATAATGTAGTGGCATGCCTCACTTCTGACCTTTCCCTCATCAACGATTGGGGTAAAGAAAACATTGTTGCTTTCAATGCCTCGAAAACAGTTCCTTCATCTTTCATCTCACACTAATCTTCCAGATGATTATTCTCTCTTTTCCAGTGACACACAACTTGATCTTTCTTCTTTTCTCAATATCCATGGAGTCTTTTTTCACAATCTCTCTCTCGCATAAATTGTCACAAAGAAGTTAGGTGTGGTGCACAAATTCGGTGAATACATCACCTCCACACAGTTACTGTCTCTGTACAGGGGTCTCATCCACCCCTGTATGGAGTCTGGCTCCCATGTGTGGGGTGACTCAACCTACACAACACTCCTGGACAAAGTGGAATCAAAGGCATTTTGTCTCATCAACTCTCCCCCTCTAACTGATTCATTCCAGTCTCTTTCTCTTTGCTGCAACGTTGCATCACTTTCTCTCTTCTTATCGCTATTACATTGGACAATGCTTTTCTCAACTCTCTTAATGTATGCTTCCTCCCCTCAGGACAGCATTCAACACTCACCAAGTCACTCAATCTCACCCCTTTTTTGTCTAACTCTCAAATGCCAGAGTTTATTGGAACTCTCAGTCTTTCATATACACAACTGGTCAACTCTGGAACACTGTACCTCCATCTATCTTTCCCTTTTACTATGGTTTGTGAAACTTTCAAATGCAATGTATCTAGCAATGATTCTAGGCATCTCGAACGTAATTAGATATGATTCTGGAATTCTCATACAATTTATTTTTCATCTCACAAGTGAGGACAATGACCTTTGGTTCTCATCTTCTGTAAGATAAAAAATAACGTAACAATACCTGGGGACAGTCACGTTCATCACTGCCGTCATCACAGTCTTCATCATTATCACACCTCCAGAGAGCCCAGATACATTTTTGGCTTGATTCACACTGGAACTGGTATTCATTACACCCCTGGAAGTACCAGTAAGTTACTCACATATTTCCATCATAAATAAAATGGTACAGTCCATCCTCGATAATCTGACATTAATAGTAATAAAGTGTCAAACGCCACCATGAATTGTAACATCCTCGAATAGCAAACATTCCTTAATAACCTATTAATATTACTAGTCCCATTACCTACACTCCCTCTACAGGAACAGTATATACATTTTAAGACACAGTTATGCAGTAAAACACATATTTCATGAAGAATTGGCACATATGTTACACAATATAAATACAGGCACTTTTTTCATTATGAATTGAGGTTCTATACTGCATTAACATCATATCTTTCTAAAGTCCTGACAACTCTTAGCCACAAGGAACTCAACCTTAACATAATTAATGAAAAAAACATTAACTACTCAACTAACTTGACAGTCACTTTCATCACTGTTGTCACCACAGTCATTGTCACCATCACACTTCCAGGAAAGGTCGATACATTTGTTGGCCTCCACACACAGGAACTCGTCTGACTCACATTCTACCTGTAATTATATGAAAAATATAAATTAACATGAAAACTTGTAAAATCAATGTTAACAAACAGACATAAACCCTTTAACCACGGGTGACGACATATGTCGTCATGACCAACAAGTGTGGATGATCGCGGGTGATGACACAACGCAATTTTCAAATTTGCGTGTCTCCCAACTTTGATTTTCTCACACCAGAGACAGACTTGGCTGGCCACTAAGCCACAAGTACCCTCCCTCTCTTGGTCCAAACCCACTCAGTCTAGCCAACGTGCTGAGTGTGTGAGAAAGGAGAGTAATACTGTGCTTTGAGTGGTGGTCATTCTGAGATAGCTACCCATCCTACAAATGTCCTTATAGTATTGACAAGTACATCAGGACACAGCTAATGGTTTGTACTTCAAAATTAATTATAATTTATTTATTTAGGTTTAATGGTTTATAAGCAACTAGCCACTAAATAATTGTTTATGTTTTGGAAAATTTGCTAGCGGTACAGGGTTGACACGCTATAATTTGCCTGCTCTTTAAGGGTTAAGAATGACTGGAATATTTATCTTTCTAATCATTAGTATGGTTTCCATAAAGTATGCTCTAATATGCAAGAGTTAATATAAAGGTACAGTCCATCCTCGATAATCTGACATTAATAGTAATAAAGTGTCAAACGCCACCATGAATTGTAACATCCTCGAATAGCAAACATTCCTTAATAACCTATTAATATTACTAGTCCCATTACCTACACTCCCTCTACAGGAACAGTATATACATTTTAAGACACAGTTATGCAGTAAAACACATATTTCATGAAGAATTGGCACATATGTTACACAATATAAATACAGGCACTTTTTTCATTATGAATTGAGGTTCTATACTGCATTACCATCATATCTTTCTAAAGTCCTGACAACTCTTAGCCACAAGGAACTCAACCTTAACATTATTATTGAAAAAAACATTAACTTTTCAACTAACTGGCGGACAGCCACTTTCATCACTGTTGTCACCACAGTCATTGTCACCATCACACTTCCAGGGAAGGTCGATACATTTGTTGTCCGCCACACACAGGAACTCGTCTGACTCACATTCTACCTGTAATTATATGAAAAATATAAATTAACAAAAAAAAAAAACTTGTAAAATCAATGTTAACAAACAGACATAAACCCTTAAACCACGGGTGACGACATATGTCGTCATGACCAACAAGTGTGGATGATCGCGGGTGATGACACAACACAATTTTCAAATTTGCGTGTCTCCCAACTTTGATTTTCTCACACCAGAGACAGACTTGGCTGGCCACCAAGCAACAAGTACCCTCCCTCTCTTGGTCCAAACCCACTCAGTCTAGCCAACGTGCTGAGTGTGTGAGAAAGGAATCTATTGTGAAAGGAGAGTAATACTGTGCTTTGAGTGGTGGTCATTCTGAGATAGCTACCCGTCCTACAAATGTCCTTATAGTATTGACAAGTACATCAGGACACAGCTAATGGTTTGTACTTCAAAATTAATTATCATTTATTTATTTAGGTTTAATGGTTCATAAGCAACTAGCCACTAAATAATTGTTTATGTTTTGGAAAATTTGCTAGCGGTACAGGGTTGACACGCTATAATTTGCCTGCTCTTTAAGGGTTAAGAATGCCTGGAATATTTATCTTTCTAATCATTAGTATGGTTTCCATAAAGTATGCTCTAATATGCAAGAGTTAATATAAAGGTACAGTCCATCCTCGATAATCTGACATTAATAGTAATAAAGTGTCAAACGCCACCATGAATTGTAACATCCTCGAATAGCAAACATTCCTTAATAACCTATTAATATTACTAGTCCCATTACCTACACTCCCTCTACAGGAACAGTATATACATTTTAAGACACAGTTATGCAGTAAAACACATATTTCATGAAGAATTGGCACATATGTTACACAATATAAATACAGGCACTTTTTTCATTATGAATTGAGGTTCTATTCTGCATTAACATCATATCTTTCTAAAGTCCTGACAACTCTTAGCCACAAGGAACTCAACCTTAACATTATTATTGAAAAAACATTAACTTTTCAACTAACTTGACAGTCACTTTCATCACTGTTGTCACCACAGTCATTGTCACCATCACACTTCCAGGAAAGGTCGATACATTTGTTGTCCTCCACACACAGGAACTCGTCTGACTCACATATTACCTGTAATATTACAGATATATAATATGAATCAGTAATTAACACACACATATATATATATATATATATATATAATAGTGCTATCTGCCACATCTCACAGTGTTGTCTAATTTTATGGCGCTTTCATACATTAAGTGATTAATAACTAAGATAATATTAATATCATTAAATACATATAACATTAAGTGTGGTACAATACACAATTTGTACATGTATAGTTTACATAGTGTAATTATGAAAGCAAGAAAATATCACCAGCCAGATTTGGCACCACTGTTCTGGCCACCTGTGTGGTGTGAACAACAACTGGGTAGAGGAGTGGTGTCTGTAGTCTGAAGAGAAGATGCATCATTTATATGACATTTATTATGTCTTTTTCAGACTGTGAGACATTCAGTATATCATTCGTTTAAGCTGTGAAAACATACACATGTTTACATAACAATATATCACCAGAATAAAGCTCAAATGATGAACAAAACAAAGTGTGTAATCACACACCACATCACTCTGGTCTGAAAACACTGTGTTATGTGCCATTTACCTCTTGCTACCTGCTACATGTTACTACCAATGTGCCACTTTGGTATTAAAGCTTCTTTAACCCTTAAACTGCGGGTGACGAGAATTCTCATCACCAGTAACGAGTGTGGAGGACCGTGGGTGACAAGATTTCTCCTCAAAGCAGTTTTTTAAATTGTGTGCCCCATAACAGGGTTGTATTGGATGGCAACACTGAATGTGGGCTTGTAGGGACTACCCCCTACCCCACCTAATTACCACCAGTCAATCTTACTTGAACAGTGAGGGTGGAAGGACATATTTTCATGAATCCTCTTTTCCTGTAACTACCATATATGTAAGTGAAAACGACACTGACATTATATTTCATATTGTTGTGTTGAAAAATGTGATTCTGGCATGTTTTATAACGAAATTAGAGTGTGAAAACATACTTAGATATGTAAAAGTGAAATTTGAGTTGATGTCGTTGTGAGGTGGCTACCCATCCTACAGATGTCCATTTAGTTTTCACAAGTACATCAGGAGACAGCTAAATATTTTTATTTCAATATCCTGTATCACTTATTTATGTAGTGTGAGTGGTTTACAAGCTATTAGCCTTCATATGTGTTGTTTACAAAGTGACCGCGAGTGTGAAGAAAGGCCCGGGAGTGAGAGACGCTGCCGTAGATAATGCCTGCTGTCTAGTGGTTAATGTATTTTAACAAAATCATCTTCCACACTGAATTCCACATGCACAATGCTAGTCATAATTAGAAATTAACTCTAATAAAACAATGGGAAGGAATTTTTTAACTGGATTCCATTTCTGCCAGAGATTCACAATGATCTCACACCTCTCAACAACATGACAAAAACTAATTATATTACTACGACAATCACAGCACGACATTACTAGCAAAAAGTACTTATTTTATTCTGTAAAGGGTAAAATATTCAATCATATCTGTACCGTAGGAGTGGAACAGTCACTTTCATCACTGTTGTCTCCACAGTCATTGTCACCATCACACTTCCAGGAAAGGTCGATACATTTGTTGGCCTCCACACACATGAAGTGGTCTGACTCACATTCTACCTGTAATATTACAGATATATAATATGAATCAATAATTAACACGTATATTAGTGATATTTACAAATATAGGTTCTAGGAAAACTGAACCACTGGGTCAGTTGTCCACTGGTTCAGTTGTCCGGTCACCACATACATACATACATACATACATATATATATATATATATATATATATATATATATATATATATATATATATATATATATATATATATATATATATATATATATATATATATATATATATATATATATCATACACGTGTTCTTTTTTACCAAGATATTTACTACAATCAGTATCATACCAAAATATAATCATACAACACCTTACGTCAACTCAACCCTCTCAATTATTATTATGAGGTGCTGCAAAATCATACACGTGTTGTTCTTTATTACCAAGATATTTACTACGATGGAAGGAAAGTGTTGGTGGACATTATTATTATTATTATTATTATTATGAGGTGCTGGAAAATGATATTACTACTTTATTACTACTTTACTACTACTTTATAATTACTACGATAGAAGGAAAGTGTCAGTGGATATTTATATTGTAGCTGTACCATAATAATAATTGTAATACACACCTTGGGACAATTCATCTCGTCACTGCCATCATCACAATCATTAATAGTATCACAACGGAGCCAGTTTATTAAACACTCGCCGTCGGACACACACGTAAGCTCGTTCTCGGCACACGTCTGTTGGGTTAGGTTGGGTTAGGTTGGGTTTGGTTTGGTGTGGGTTGAGTTGGGTTTGGTTTGGTGTGGGTTGAGTTGGATTAGGTTAGGTTGGGTTAAGTTGAGTTAGGTTGGGTTGAGTTGGGTTTGGTTTGGTGTGGGTTGAGTTGGGTTAGGTTAGGTTGGGTTAAGTTGAGTTGGGTTTGGTTTGGTGTGGGTTGAGTTGGGTTAGGTTAGGTTGGGTTAGGTTAGGTTGGGTTTGGTTTGGTGTGGGTTGAGTTGGGTTGGGTTTGGTGTGGGTTGAGTTTAGATTGGGTTGGGTTGGGTTGAGTCGGGTTTGGGTTGGGTTGGTTTAGGTTAGGTTGGGTTGGTTTAGGTTGGGTTGGGTGTGGGTTGGGTTGGGTTAGGTTTGGTTTGGTTTGAGTTGAGGTGAGTCTGATTGGGCTGGGTTGGGTTGGGTTTTGTTTTGATTGTGTTGAGTTGGATTAAGTGGGTCGGGTTGGGTTGGGTTGGATTGGAATGTGTTTGGTTAAGTTAGGTTGACTGACTGACTGACTAGCAAACCAACTAATTCACTGACTAACTAACTGACTAACTAACTAACTGATTAGCAAACCGACTAACTGATTAAATAACTGATTAACTGACAGAATAACTAACCAACCAACTAACTAGCCAACCAACCCACTAACCCACCAACTAACTAACCAACCAACCAACCCACTAACCAACCAACCAACCAACCCACTAACTAACCAACCAACCAACCAACCCACTAACCAACCAACCCATTAACTAACCAACCAACTAACTAGCCAACCAACCCACTAACCAACCAACCCACTAACTAACCAACCAACCCACCAACTAACTAACCAACCAACTAACTAACCCACTAACCAACCAACCAACCCACTAACCAACTAACCAACCAACCAACTAACCAACCAACCAACCAACCCACTAACCAACTAACCAACCCATCAACTAACTAAGCAACCAACCAACCAACTAACTAACCAACCAACCAACCAACTAACAAACCAACCAACCAACCAACTAAGAAACCAACCAACCAACCAACCCACTAACTAACCAACCAACCCACCAACCCACCAACTAACTAACCAACCAACCCACCAACCCACTAACCAACCAACCAACCAACCCACTAACCAACTAACTAACTAACCAACCAACCAACTAACCAACCCACCAACTAACTAACCAACCAACCAACTAACCAACCAACCAACCAACCCACCAACTAACTAACCAACCAACCAACCAACCCACCCACTAACCAACCAACCAACTAACAAACCAACCAACCAACCCACCAACTAACTAACCAACCAACCAACCCACTAACCAACCAACCAACCAACCCACTAACTAACCAACCAACCAACCAACCCACTAACCAACCAACCCATTAACTAACCAACCAACCAACCAACTAACTAACCAACCAACCAACCAACCCACTAACCAACCAACCCACCAACTAACTAACCAACCAACTAACCAACCAACCCACTAACCAACCAACTAACAAACCAACCAACCAACCAACCAACCCACTAACCAACCAACCCATTAACTAACCAACCAACCAACCAACTAACTAACCAACCAACTAACAAACCAACCAACCAACCAACTAAGAAACCAACTAACCAACCAACCCACTAACCAACCAACTAACTAACCAACCAACCAACCCACCCACTAACAAACCAACCAACCAACCAACCAACTAACCAACCCATCAACTAACTAACCAACCAACCAACCAACTAACTAACCAACCAACCAACCAACCAACCAACTAACAAACCAACCAACCAACCAACTAAGAAACCAACCAACCAACCAACCCACTAACTAACCAACCAACCCACCAACCCACTAACCAACCAACCAACCCACCAACTAACTAACCAACCAACCCACCAACCAACCAACCAACCCACCCACTAACCAACCAACCCACTAACCAACCAACCAACCAACCCACCAACTAACTAACCAACCAACCCACTAACCAACCAACCAACCAACCCACTAACTAACCAACCAACCAACCAACCAACCCACTAACCAACCAACCCATTAACTAACCAACCAACCAACCAACCAACTAACTAACCAACCAACCAACCCACCCACCAACCAACCAACCAACTAACTAACCAACCCACCCACTAACAAACCAACCCACCCACTAACCAACCAACCAACTAACCTTTGAATGGGCCGGAGCAGTAGAAGCAGTAGTGGTCAAGATACCAATTATAGTAGATGTACAGTTCACTTCATCACTACCGTCTGGACAATCATCACCACCATCACATACAAAGCCGTTCGGTAAACATCTACTTCGGGTCTCACACAAGAATTCACCCTCGTTACACTCCTGGGAAAAAAAAAAAAAAAAAATAGTAATAAAAAAAAATAGAAAAAAAAAAAATAATAAAAATTATAAAAATAAATATAATAATAATGATAATAATAATAATAATAATAATAATAATAATAATAATAATAAAAATGATAAAAATAAATATAATAATGATAATAATAATAATTATAATAATAATAAAAATAATAATAATAATAAAAAATACTACTACTACTACTACTACTACTACTACTACTACTACTACTAATAATAATAATAATAATAATAATAATAATTAAGACGAGCTTATTATATTTTATTGAAGTCATGTTGTCACTGTATTAAAATATATTATATGTTTTGTCATTTTTCTGTGGCCCAATTACATGAAACGTTTGTATGTGTGTGTGTGTGTGTGTGTGTGTGTGTGTGTGCGTGTGTGTGTGTGTATGTGTGTGTGTGTGTGTGTGTGTTGGTAAATATGGAGCATATTATTCTTTACACACACATACACATGCTAGCTTTAAATTACACACACACATTACCTTCAAATTACACACACACACACACACACACATTATTTTCAAATTACACATACACACATTCATTACCTTCAAATTACACACACACACATATTATTTTCAACTTACACACACACACACACTATTTTCAAATTACACACACACACGCACACACATTATTTTCAAATTACACACACACACTATTTTCAAATTACACACACACACACACACACACATTTTCAAATTACACACACACACACACACACACATTTTCAAATTACACACACACATAAAATTAACAAATTTTTTTCCTCCCCCCCCCCCCACCCACACACAGGTAAGTATTCTCTCTCTCTCTCTCTCTCTCTCTCTCTCTCTCTCTCTCTCTCTCTCATACTATTCCAACAAGCAACAACAGAACACCATTATTTTTGCTCTTCTGGTCCTGTTGTTTCCTGGCATACTTTGGAGGAATCAAGGCACTCCAATGTACCAAAAAAGAATTAATTACCTCCTTAAGAAACAACAAACCACCATTATTTTTGTTAATCGGGTCCTGTTGTTTCCTAGCATACTTTGGAGGAATCAAGGCACTCCAATGTAACAAAAAAGAATTACCCCCTTAAGGTGACACAAACGTATATATACAGGGTGTCCGGAATTTTTTGCCTGAAAATTTGGCAAATGCATCCTTTATTAATTCTGAAAAGAAAATACTCTCTTGATGTTGTCTTTTTTTTTCCTCTAGTTTAGCGGTATTCCCTCACTGATGCTTCAGCACTCCATCCACAAAAGCCGTAGATGAGCACCATATCTGTGTACTCAGCGTTGGTGAAGGTGAATGGCATTGTAGTGAAATGAGTGAGAGAACGCCGTAGAATACTTCTTCCTTCCACCCTCGCTACAGGAGAATGCTGTTGGGTGTCAGGGCTGGTATTCACAAAGCATTTTAGAGTTTGGACTTGTTCGTATGTTTGCAATTCTGACCTCACCATAGTGTTTCAAGTTCATTTCGAAGCAGTGAATGGTTTTGCTATTCTATTTGTGTGAGCTTTTATTAAGATTTCGAAGCAGTGCCGGGTCCTAGTCCTTGCCATGAATAAATGCTTACGAACAAAATTTTAAGTTAAGAGTGAACTTTGTTTTTGTGAATACGGCTCCAGGTGTGGCAGTGACTGTGGCAGGCGGTGAGGTGGGAAATCTCTCCACCCCTCGGGTACCATCTGCCGTATAACCTACTTATTTTATTCGAATTTCTTGAACTTTATGAAGCCTACACTGTTTTCAAGTGACATACTCTTGTATAAAAATGTCCTGTCTAATGATTATTGATTGATAAGTATAACACAGTTTTGAGAATAACGTGTAAAATTTGAAATAAAATGTACGTTTATTACGACTTGGCAACTCAACGGGCTGCGGGGCGCGGCAAGGGGCTGCCTCTGTGTACATTACCTAACGTTCTGTCACACATTTAAATGTCTCAATTACCGCTAAACTAGAGAAAAAAAAGACAACATCAATAGAGTATTTTCTTTTCAGAATTAATAAAGGATGCATTTGCCAAATTTTCGGGCAAAAAATTCTGGAAACCCAGGTATATATATAAATAAATGAACATACCGTAACACAATCATATTCATCAGTACCATTCCTGCAGTCCTCTTTCTGGTCACACTTCCAAGCCAAGTCAATGCATATGTTGTCTTCCACACATAGGAACTCCTCTGAACCACACTCAATCTGTATGTGTGGAAAATTTCGAGGTGGTTGTGGTGGTGGTGGGAAAGTACAGTAGGTAGGTACAGCCACAATCAAATGGTACAGCCACAATCAAATAATAACCAACACTTTCCTTCCATCGTGCAAATAAATCAGTATCATATCAGAATATAATCATACAACAACAACACCTTACGTCAACTCAACCCAACCCCCTCAATTATTATTATTATTATGAGGTGCTGCAAAATATAATCATACAACAACACCTTATGTCAACTCAACCCCCTCAATTGTTATTTTTATGAGGTGCTGCAAAATCATGCACGTGTTGTTCTTTATTACCAAGATATTTACTACAATCAGTATCATATCAAAATATAATCATACAACAACAACACCTTTCGTGAACTCAACTCAACCCCCTCAATTATTATTATTATTATTATGAAGTGCTACAAAATTATACACGTGTTGTTCTTTATTACCAAGACATTTACTACGATGGAAGGAAAGTGTTGGTGGATATTTGATTGTGGATGTACAGTATATATATAGATACTTCATAACAAATCATATGGCAATAAAATTTAGCATATAATTATATCCTTTTAATTAATTATATCATTTTAAATAATTGTATCCTTTTAAATAATTATATCCTTTTAAATAATTATATCCTTTTAAATAATTATATCCTTTTAAATAATAATATCATTTTAAATAATTATATCCTTTTAAATAATAATATCATTTTAATTAATTATATCATTTTAAATAATTATATCCTTTTAAATAATAATATCATTTTAATTAATTATATCATTTTAAATAATTGTATCCTTTTAAATAATTATATCCTTTTAATTAATCACATCATTTTAAATAATTATATCCTTTTAATTAATCACATAATTTTAAATAATTATATCCTTTTAAATAATAATATCATTTTAATTAATTATATCATTTTAAGGGGAGGGTATAATTTTGGCATTATTTTAGAGATAATTATTCCTCCAAACTATTCTCAGCAACAGACCTTCATTATTTTGGTTAATCTAGTTCTGTTTCCTGGCATATATACTTTGGAGGAATCAAGGCACTCCAATGTAACAAAAGTATACCATCTACATTAATTAACACACACACACACACACTTGGTTACACACATACACACACATTTATTTATGAACACACTCACACACACACTTATTTGATTATGAACACACACACACACTTAATTATGAACACACACACATTTTCCTATGAACACACACACACACAAAACACATCCACCCACACACACACACCCACCCACACACACACACACACACACACACACACACACACAAAACTCATCCACCCACACACACACACACACACACACAAAACTCATTCACTCACCCACACACACACACACACACCCACACACACACACAAAACTCATCCACCCACACACACACACCCACACACACACACAAAACTCATCCACCCACACACACACACATACACACACACACACAACTTACCTTAGGACAGTTAAATTCGTCACTGCCATCGCTACAGTCCCGATCACCATCACACTTCCAGTCTAGGAGGATGCAGTTACCTCCTTCCTCACATTGGAACTTATTATATCTACAAGTCTGTAAGTGTGTGTGTGTGTGTGTGTGTGTGGATGAGTTGTGTGTGTGTGTGTGTGTGTGTGTGTGTGTGAGTTGTGTGTGTGTGTGTGTGTGTATGTGTGGTAAGTAAGGTTAGGTTAGGTCACATGTGGTAGGTTGTTATGTTAGGTTAGGTTAGGTTTGGTCAAAGGTTAGGTTAGGTTAGGTTACATGTGGTGGGTTAAGATAGGTTAGGTCAGGTCAAAGGTTAGGTTAGGTGGCAGGTTAATTAGGTTAGGTCACATGTGGTAGGTTAATTAGTTTAGGTTAGGTTAGATGTGGTAGGTTGTTAGGTTAGGTTAAGTTACAGGTGGCCGGTTAAGATAGGTTAGGTCAGGTCAAAGGTTAGGTTAGGTCACAGGTGCCAGAGATTCACAATGATCTCACACCTCTCAACAACATGACAAAAACTAATTATATTACTACGACAATCACAGCATTACATTACTAGCAAAAAAGTACTTATTTTATTCTGTAAAGGGTAAAATATTCAATTATATATGTACCGTAGGAGTGGAACAGTTCCTTTCATCACTGTTGTCAACACAGTCATTGTCACCATCACACTTCCAGGAAAGGTTGATACATTTGTTGTCCTCCACACACAGGAACTGGTCTGACTCACATTCTATCTGTAATATTACAGATATATAATATGATTACATATAACAATATAACAAAAACTAATTGTTTTACTCTGACAAACACACTGTGCATAGAATAATGGACTACAAATGCCAAGGACACAGGATTGAGTCAACTCCAAACATCTGGGTTTTATCGAGGTGACCTGATGGTTCTCTCTGTTCTTCAAGTATCCTGGCTACACAGACAAGTCAACAAAATGACACCTTTATCATCACCAACTTATAGTTAGAAGATGTCAGACAATATTGCAAGATGATGTGAGTGACTTAATAGCTGCTCTCTCCTGATAGTGACGTGTATAAATATGGTGTGGTCATCTAGTTTGGCAGAACAGAAGCAACCAACACCATGAAGCTCTACTGTCTCATTTAATACGACACACGTGAAGCAACCAACACCTTGTACCTTCACTCAGTAATCTTGGGACTTCAACCAACACCATGAAGCTCTACTGTCTCATCTAATTCGACACACGTGAAGCAACCAACACCTTGTACCTTCACTCAGTAATCTTGGGACTTCAACCAACACCATGAAGCTCCACAGTCTCATCTAGAGAGTCAAACGTGAAGTACACAACTAACACCTCGTAGCTTCACTCATTAATCTCGAGGCCTCGCAGGAGTCACAGGCTACTGACAGCCTACAGTCCCGAGGTCAGGGTAAGTTAAAAATAAGAAAATAGAACTATTATCATTCTGTAAAGAGTAAAACAATCCAACATACATGTACCGTAGGAGTGGGACAGTCACTTTCATCACTGTTGTCTCCACAGTCATTGTCACCATCACACTTCCAGGAAAGGAAGATACATTTGTTGGCCTCCACACACAGGAACTGGTCTGACCCACATTCTATCTGTAATATTATAGACACACACACACACACACAAAAAGAAAGAATTAATCAACATAGAAAACTTGTAAAATCACGAGTATTATTATCATCATCATCATCATCCCAGTCCCTCTAGTAACGAGCATAGCGTTCAGTGAATTTAGTGAATTGTGGCAAAACTCTGTTCGTTTACTTAAAGTCTTTATGCTGAATAAACATTAATGCATTCAACTAACTTGTTGACAGTCACTTTCATCACTGTTGTCACCACAGTTATTGTTACCATCACACTTCCGGGAAAGGTCGATACATTTGTTGGCCTCCACACACAGGAACTCGTCTGACTCACATTCTACCTGTAATTATATGAAAAATATAAATTACCAAAAAAAAAACTTGTAAAATCATTGTTAACAAACAGACATAAACCCTTAAACCACGGGTGACGACATATGTCGTCATGACCAACAAGTGTGGATGATCGCGGGTGATGACACAACGCAATTTTCAAATTTGCGTGTCTCCCAACTTTGATTTTCTCACACCAGAGACAGACTTGGCTGGCCACCAAGCCACAAGTACCCTCCCTCTCTTGGTCCAAACCCACTCAGTCTAGCCAACGTGCTGAGTGTGTGAGAAAGGAATCTATTGTGAAAGGAGTGTAATACTGTGCTTTGAGTGATAGTCATTCTGAGATAGCTATCCATCCTACAAATGTCCTTATAGTATTGACAAGTACATCAGGACACAGCTAATGGTTTGTTCTTCAAAATTAATTATCATTTATTTATTTAGGTTTAATGGTTTATAAGCAACTAGCCACTAAATAATTGTTTATGTTTTGGAAAATTTGCTAGCGGTACAGGGTTGACACGCTATAATTTGCCTGCTCTTTAAGGGTTAAGAAAGCCTGGAATATTTATCTTTCTAATCATTAGTATGGTTTCCATAAAGTATGCTCTAATATGCAAGAGTTAATATAAAGGTACAGTCCATCCTCGATAATCTGACATTAATAGTAATAAAGTGTCAAACGCCACCATGAATTGTAACATCCTCGAATAGCAAACATTCCTTAATAACCTATTAATATTACTAGTCCCATTACCTACACTCCCTCTACAGGAACAGTATATACATTTTAAGACACAGTTATGCAGTAAAACACATATTTCATGAAGAATTGGCACATATGTTACACAATATAAATACAGGCACTTTTTTCATTATGAATTGAGGTTCTATACTGCATTACCATCATATCTTTCTAAAGTCCTGACAACTCTTAGCCACAAGGAACTCAACCTTAACATTATTATTGAAAAAACATTAACTTTTCAACTAACTGGCGGACAGTCACTTTCATCACTGTTGTCACCACAGTCATTGTCACCATCACACTTCCAGGGAAGGTCGATACATTTGTTGTCCGCCACACACAGGAACTCGTCTGACTCACATTCTACCTGTAATTATATGAAAAATATAAATTAAAAAAAAAAAAAACTTGTAAAATCAATGTTAACAAACAGACATAAACCCTTAAACCACGGGTGACGACATATGTCGTCATGACCAACAAGTGTGGATGATCGCGGGTGATGACACAACACAATTTTCAAATTTGCGTGTCTCCCAACTTTGATTTTCTCACACCAGAGACAGACTTGGCTGGCCACCAAGCAACAAGTACCCTCCCTCTCTTGGTCCAAACCCACTCAGTCTAGCCAACGTGCTGAGTGTGTGAGAAAGGAATCTATTGTGAAAGTTGTGTAATACTGTGCTTTGAGTGATGGTCATTCTGAGATAGCTACCCATCCTACAAATGTCCTTATAGTATTGACAAGTACATCAGGACACAGCTAATGGTTTGTACTTCAAAAATCATTATCATTTATTTATTTAGGTTTAATGGTTTATAAGCAACTAGCCACTAAATAATTGTTTATGTTTTGTATAATTTTCTAGCGGTACAGGGTTGATGCACTCTAATTTGTTTGTTGTTGTAGAAGGTCAATGTTCTTCATCTATGTCTATCAACAGTGGTGTTCCTCAGGGTTCTGTTCTATCACTCACTCTCTTCTCCTTTTCATCAATGATCTTTTTGCCTGTACTTCTTCCTCCATCTACTCCTATGCTGATGATTCCATCCTACAATATTCTACCCAGTTTGACAACCATCCATCCCAGCACCTCCTCTCCACATCACGTGATAATGTAGTGGCATGCCTCACTTCTGACCTTTCCCTCATCAACGATTGGGGTAAAGAAAACATTGTTGCTTTCAATGCCTCGAAAACAGTTCCTTCATCTTTCATCTCACACTAATCTTCCAGATGATTATTCTCTCTTTTCTAGTGACACACAACTTGATCTTTCTTCTTTTCTCTATATCCATGGAGTCTTTTTTCACAATCTCTCTCTCGCATAAATTGTCTCAAAGAAGTTAGGTGTGGTGCACAGATTCGGTGAATACATCACCTCCACACAGTTACTGTCTCTGTACAGGGGTCTCATCCACCCCTGTATGGAGTCTGGCTCCCATGTGTGGGGTGACTCAACCTACACAACACTCCTGGACAAAGTGGAATCAAAGGCATTTTGTCTCATCAACTCTCCCCCTCTAACTGATTCATTCCAGTCTCTTTCTCTTTGCTGCAACGTTGCATCACTTTCTCTCTTCTTATCGCTATTACATTGGACAATGCTTTTCTTAACTCTCTTAATGTATGCTTCCTCCCCTCAGGACAGCATTCAACACTCACCAAGTCACTCAATCTCACCCCTTTTTTGTCTAACTCTCAAATGCCAGAGTTTATTGGAACTCTCAGTCTTTCATATACACAACTGGTCAACTCTGGAACACTGTACCTCCATCTATCTTTCCCTTTTACTATGGTTTGTGAAACTTTCAAATGCAATGTATCTAGCAATGATTCTAGGCATCTCGAAAGTAATTAGATATGATTCTGAAATTCTCATACAATTTATTTTTCATCTCACAAGTGAGGACAATGACCTTTGGTTCTCATCTTCTGTAAGATAAAAAATAACGTAACAATACCTGGGGACAGTCACGTTCGTCACTGCCGTCATCACAGTCTTCATCATTATCACACCTCCAGGAAGCACTGATACATTCTTGGTTTGATTCACACTGGAACTGGTCTGCATTACACCCCTGGAAGTACCAGTAAGTTACTCACATATATACATCATTAAAGGGGGTCATACACTTTTGGTAAATCTGGAGCAAATGATTCCTGCAAACTTTTCCAGGCAACAGGACACCATTATTTTTGTTCATCTGATCTTGTTTTCTAGAGTACTTTGGAGGAATCAAGACACTCCAATTTACCAAAAGTGTATGACCTCCTTAATGTAATGGTACACTCGTGATACATAATTTCTGACCAGAGTGTGAGGAGCAGAAAGCTTCGAATCGCCTGGTATTGCTCATTTCCCCACCCAGTACACCTATAGAGGCTGAGTTCGAATGTAGGGTATGTGTGTGTGTGTGTGTGTGTGTGTGTTGTTCATTTCCCCACCCAGTACACCTATAGAGGCTGAGTTCGAATGCAAGGTATATGTGTGTGTGTGTGTGTGTTTGGTGCCTGGTATTGTTCATTTCCCCACCCAATACACCTATAGAGGCTGAGTTCGAATGCAAGGTATATATGTGTGTGTGTGTGTGTGTGTGTGTGTGTGTGTGTGTGTGTGGTATTGTTCATTTCCCCACCCAGTACACCTATAGAGACTGAGTTCGAATGCAAGGTATGTGTGTGTGTGTGTGTGTTATTGTTCATTTCCCCACCCAGTACACCTATAGAGGCTGAGTTCGAATGCAAGGTATATGTGTATGTGTGTGTGTGTGTGTGCCATTCGTCTCTGGTCAGAAATTACGTATCACGAGTGTACAGTCCATCCTCGATATTCTGACATTAATTAATAGCAATAAAGTGTCAAACGCCATCATGAATTGTAACATCCTCGAAAAACAAACATTCCCTCATAACCATTTATATACCATTGTGCTCAGGAGGTTTGGTTTTAAGGGGGTGCGGTAATAGGGGGACAGGATTGGGGGGGGGGTTGGGGGGTGCGGGAGTAGGGGGACAGGGTTGGGGGGGGGGTTGTGGGGTGCGGTAATAGGGGGACAGGGTTGTGGGGTGCGGTAATAGGGGGCAGGCTTGGGGGGGGTGCGGTAATAGGGGGACAGGGTTGTGGGGTCCGGTAATAGGGGGACAGGGTTGGGGGTTGCGGTAATAGGGGGACAGGGTTGGGGGGTGCAGGAATAGGGGGACAGGCTGGGGAGGGGGGGTT
>JAWQEG010005275.1:0-12500 GCA_033782935.1 Petrolisthes cinctipes
CTTCCTATTTCCTCCTTATTTCCTCTTATTTTCTCCTTTTCCTCCTTTTTCCCCACTTATTTTCATTCTTTCCTCTTTCTTTCCTTCCTATTCCCTCCTTTTTTTTCCTTTTTCCTCTTATTTTCCTCCTTTTCCTCTTTTTTCCTTTTTTCATTTATTTTCCTCCTTTTCCTCCTTTTTTTCATTTTCCACTTATATTCCTCCTCCTCTCCTTCCTTTTCCCTCCTTTTTTTTCATTTTTCCACTTACATTCCTCCTCCTCTCCTTCCTTTTCCCTCCTTTTTTTTCTTTTATCCACTTAATTTCCTCATATTCTCCTTCCTTTTCCTCCTTCTTTCCTTCTTTTTCGCTTCTCTTATTTTTCCTTTTTCCATTTATTTTCTCCCATTTCTCTTTCTCTTTCCTTTTACCACCTATTTTCCTGCTCTCTCTCCTTTTTCCCTCCTCTCACTTTTTTCCTTCTCTCCTTTTTACGCCTCTTTCCTTTTTTCACATTCTCCTTTCCCTCTCTTTTATTTTTCCATGCACTCTTTTCTTTACCCTCATTCCTTTTTCCTTCATTCTCTTTTCCCTCCTTCCCTACTTCTTTCCCTCCTTCCCTTCTTCTTTCCCTCCTTCCCTTCTCCTTTCCCTCCTTCCCTACTTCTTTCCCTCCTTCCCTTCTCCTTTCCCTCCTTCCCTTCTTCTTTCCCTCCTTCCCTACTTTTTTCCCTCCTTCCCTTCTTCTTTCCCTCCTTCCCTACTTTTTTCCCTCCTTCCTTCCTCCTTTCCCTCCTTCCTTCCTCCTTTCCCTCCTTCCTTTCTCCTTTCCCTCCTTCCTTTCTCCTTTTCCATCCTTCCTTTCTCCTTTCCCTCCTTCCCTTCTCCTTTCCCTCCTTCCCTTCTCCTTTCCCGCCTTCCCTACTTCTTTCCCTCCTTCCCTACTTCTTTCCCTCCTTCCCTACTTCATTCCCTCCTTCCCTTCTTCTTTCCCTCCTTCCCTACTTCTTTCCCTCCTTCCCTACTTCTTTCCCTCCTTCCCTTCTCCTTTCCCTCCTTCCCTTCTTCTTTCCTCCTTCCCTTCTCCTTTCCCTCCTTCCTTCTTCTTTCCCTCCTTCCTTCCTCCTTTCCCTCCTTCCTTCTCCTCACATCTTTTTCTGACACTCTTTCCATTTTCTCAAAACTCTTTTTCCTATTTTTCACTCCTCTCTTTCCTTTCCTTCCTTTTTATATTCTTGTTTTATTTCCCCTTCTCTCTTTCTTTACCACCTCCTTCTTTATTTATTCTCTATTTATTCTATTCCTTAAAAACCTCAGTGACCTTCCTTCCTTCCTTTCCTTCCTTCCTTCCTTTCCTTCCTTCCTTCCTTTCCTTCCTTCCTTCCTTCCTTCCTTCCTTCCTTCCTTCTTTTTCTTCCTTCCTTCCTTCCTTTTTTCCTTCCTTCCTTCCTTCCTTTTTTCCTTCCTTCCTTCCTTCCTTCCTTCCTTCCTTCCTTCCTTCCTTCCTTCCTTCCTTCCTTCCTTTCTTCCTTTCCTTTCTTTTCCTTTCTTCCTTCCTTCCTTCCTTTCCTTCCTTTCCTTGCTGTCACATCTCTCTATCACCTTTTTCTGGCGCTATATGACCTCGCTGTTGCGGCGCCTAATATCAATCAATCAAATCAATCCTTCCTTCCTTCTTTCCTTCCTTCCTTCCTTCCTTCCTTCCCCTTTTCCTCCCTTCCTTCTTTCCTTCCTTCCTTCCTTTTTTCCTTCCATTTTTCCTCCCTTCCTTCCTTCCTTCCTTTTTTCCTTCCATTTTTCCTTCCTTCCTTTTTTCCTTCCTTTTTGCCTTCTTTCCTTCCCTTTTTCCTTCCTTTTTACACACACACTATATTCCTTGTCTGTCTGTCTGTCTGTCTTTCACTTTCTTATTTCATTTTCCTCAGTTTTTCCTTCTCGTTTCAAACACCATCTTTTCCTTTCCTTTCCTTTCATCCTCTTTTTTTCACCTTTTCGTTATTCAATTCTATTTAGTCTTTTTCAATTATTCTTTCTCCTTCTTTTCCTTTCCTTTACTCTTTTTTCATCTTTTCGTTATTCAATTCTATTTGGTCTCTTTCAATTATTTTTTCTCCTTCTCCCCTTTTCCTTTCCTTTCATCCTCTTTTTTTTCCATCTTTTCGTTATTCAATTCTATTTGGTCTTTTTCAATTATTCTTTCTCCTTCTTTTCCTTTTCCTTTCCTTTCCTTTCATCCTCTTTTCCTTATTCATTTCTATTTGGTCTCTTTCCATTATTCTTTCTCCTTCTTCTCCTCCTCCTCTTCCTTCCCACGCTTTTCAATATTTTTGTATATTCTTCTTCTCTTCTTCCTTCCCCCAATATATTTGCATATAATTCCTTTTTTATTTCATCTTTTATCACGTTTATCATTCAGCTTCCCTCTTTTATCTCTCTCCTACATATTAATTCATCTTTACTAATGGTTTTATATATTATTCTCTCTTTGCTATCTACAAATTTCTCCTTTCCATCTCGTATCTCCTTCTCTCTCCTTCTCTCTCCTTCTTTCCTTCATCTCTTCTCTTTCTCCATGTATCTTTTATTCCTTTGCGTTCATATCCTTTGATCCTATTCTCTCTCTCTCTCTCTCTCTCTCTCTCTCTCTCTCTCTCTCTCTCCCCTACGTCACACACACACACACACATACATACTCTCTCTCTCTCTCTCTCTCTCTCTCTCTCTCTCTCTCTCTCTCTCTCTCTCTCTCTCTCCCACACACACACACACACACACACACACACACACACACACTCCATCCCACGTCCTCTCTCTCTCTCTCACACACACACACACCTTCACTTTCACTGCCACACCATCCCCTCTCTCCCCTCATCTACCTTCTCATCTTAGTCAATAGAGAGAGAGTCCTTGAGGGGCAAGATACCCAAACATAGGAGACAGGGTAAGGTCTCCTCTGGGGTACATAGTTCACCCACTTGGAGACTTAGAAAACTTCCCTCGGGCCAAGTTGAGATCGAGAGGGTTGGTTGGTTGGTTGGTGGGTGGGTGAGGTTAATGTTCAGGAGAAGAAGAAAGAGTAGAAGGAGGAGGAGGAGGAGAAAGAGAAGAGAAAGATTAGTAGAAGGAGGATGAGAGGAGGAGATGATGAAGGAGGAGAAAGAGTAGGAGGAGGAGGAGAAGAAGAGGAGAAAGATTAGGAGGGAGGAGGAGGAGGAGAGGAGGAGGAGAAAGATTAGAAGGAGGAAGAGTAGAAGGAGATGAAGAAAGAGGATGAGGAGGGGGAAGAGAGAGAGAGGAGAAAGAGGAGGAGGGGGAAGAGAGAGAGAGAGGAGAAAGAGGAGGAGGGGGAAGTGAGAGAAGAGGATGAGGAGGAAGGGGGAGAAGGAGGAGAGTGTTTAGGAGTAGGAGGAGAGAGAGTAGGAGAAAGATGAGAAGAAGGAGGAAGGGGAGAAGGAGGAGAGTGTTTAGGAGTAGGAGAAAGAGGAGGAGAAAGAGGAAGTGGAGAAAGAGGATGTATGTGTGTTAGGAGGGTTTTGTGAGAGGGCCATTGTTTGCTCTCGTTTCACTCCAGCTCTTCCTATGAATTGTCTGTCTTCCATGCATCATCTTTCCGTAAACACACATTTCTTTCTTCACTACGTCAACCCCCACAACCCCCCCACACCCCATCACCACCACCAGAAATCTCAACCCCTATTTTTTTATCTTCACTACGTCAACCCACCACAACCACCACCACCACCACCACCAGAAACTGTAACACTCATTTTAATCTTCACTTTAATCCACCACACGCAACCTCACACCCAACCACCAGAAACCTCATTACTTCATTAATCTATTATCTCCTCCACAACCTCACAAACCCAACCACCAGAAACCTCATTACTTCATTAATTTTATTATCTCCTCCACAACCTCACAACCCAACCACCAGAAACCTCATCACTTCATTAATCTATTATCTCCACTTTAATCCACCACAAAGACCCACACCTCACCCCTCATTTCCATCTTCCCCACTTTAATCCACCACACCAAACCACTAGAAACCTCATCAGTTCATTTATCAACGTTGCGTGTTACCGTGTTGAGCCAAAGTTAACTGTACACCTACTGTAAGTATCTCTTCTCGGTGGCTATAACGTGTTGGGGAGTGGTGCTTACAAGTGTTTATTACTCTGTCAGGTTGCTGCTCTTAGGCTGTCGAGGTGCCCTGGTAAAGATTGCGACAGTGTGGTTAGTGGTGTGTGGTTAGTTCTGTATGCCTTTTGTGTGTGTGTGTGTGTGTTCGCGTTTGCGTGTGTGTGTGTGTTTGTGTATGTGTGTGTTTGAGAGTCGTGTGTGTCGTGGGATGAGGCCCTATTTACAATTACACCTGACATACTAAAACAGCTAACAAAAATTCAGGCTACACACACACACACACACACACACACACACACACACACACACTAGACAATGTACTCGAAAATTTACAGTGTATCATGTTCTTATAGTCATATACTAGACGAACATTTGAAGAATAATATCTACACCCAAATTCTTCCCTGAGTTAAGGACCCTCTGTGATCGTGTATGAAAATTGGAGACTTCTGATTCCTCCTGACTATGCCACGAAACAAGCTCCTTCCATATAGGTGTGTGTGTGTGTGTGTGTGTTTCGTGGCAATAATTGAAGGACTCATTTATCTCCAATTTTCTGACTACTTCACACACAGGGTTCCTTAATTAGTTCGATCTTCTTAGTGTTACTTAACGAGTCGAGTAAACACAGACCCTCCCTCCTTTTTTCTCCTGTCCCTCTAATACCAGCAGTCGTGTTTTTCCACGTCTCTTTTCACTTGTACCGTATTCTCTCTCTCTCTCTCTCTCTCTCTCTCTCTCTCTCTCTCTCTCTCTCTCTCACCAAAGGGGAAAGAAGTGCTTTCCAAATTAATGGAAGACGCCGTCCGACGATGTCTCAGGAGCACTCGACCGAGCGTGGAGGAGAGCCCTCGTCGCTATGCTAGAGTGACCCCAGAGAAGACATTCGCTGAGATCCTGAAGAAGGATATCCCCAGCACTACCAAGACAATGACCAAACCGGGAAACGGAGGAGTATAGGGAGCCCTGCAGTTGGGGGTTCCCTGAAGGTTCTATTGTTCAACGCCAGGTCCATCCGAAACAAGTTTTTGGAACTGCGGGCCCTCGTTGCGACAGAGGAACCCGAGATGGTGGCCATAACGGAGTCATGGTTGAGAACCTCAGACAGAGATCTTGAAGGGGAATTCGTGATTCCAGGCTACCAACTCTTCCACAAAGATAGAGAGGACAGAGGGGGTGGTGGTGTGCTGTTGTATGTAAAGAACTCCATCAAATCGATGACCTGCAACATCACATCAAACCACGAGCTTCTTGGAGTTGACCTAGAAATAGGCACTGCAAAATACAGAACCCTGCTGCTTTATAGACCCCCTGGACAACTCAATGAGATGGACAGGGACCTATACCAGTTGCTGGGTGAACTAGTGGATGGCAGGGTGTGCATCCTTATGGGGGGACTTCAACACACATGTTGACTGGGAAACCAGAGAGCCCTCTGCCGAGAACACACCACTCTTGGAGTTTGTAAATGATGAATTCCTCACTCAATGGGTAAGGGAGCCAACAAGAGGTGCTAACATACTCGACTTGGTCCTCACCTCAGAGGATGACATCATTCAAGACCTCTCTGTAAACGAAGAAATAGGTGGAAGCGACCACAAGCTTATAAGATTTTCAGTTAAGGTCCCTAATATGGAGACCGTGACCCCGGTGCATAGAAAATTAGACATGGGGAGAGCGGACTTTGCAGGTCTTCGTGAAGGCGTTGCTGAAATGGAACTAGAGGAGGGAGAGAGTGCTGATGATCTGTGGAGGTCATTCTTGTCTTCCTTCATGGAACTTCAGTCGCGCTTTATTCCTCTGAAGGGAACAGGTCAGAAGTTCATTCAACCGAAGTGGTTTAATCGGGAAATCCGTAACCTACTAAGGGAGAGGAGAACTGCGTATCGTCGAGCGAAGGCATCTGGGGACTTTGACGGTCATAGAAGACTGAATCGAAATGTGAAGTCCAAAATAAGGGCGGCTAAGCGTGCTGAGGAGGTCCGTGTGGCTAGACTCTGCAAAGAGAACCCCAAGGAGTTTTTTAGTTATGTGAATGGCCGTAAACCAATCCGACGCAGGATCGGTCCCTTGGTGAATGAGGATGGAGCATTGATGCACTCTGATGCAGAAAATGCTAACCTCTTAAATGAGTACTTCTCTTCAGTGTTCTCTGAGGAGAGTGGTCCCATTCCCGAACCTTTGGACTCCTTCAGTGAGAAGTTGGAGTCAATGGTCTTCACCCAAGAAGAAATCGAGAGAAAAATAATCGAATTAAAAGCAAACAAGTCCCCCGGTCCGGATGGGTTCTTACCTAGAGTGTTGAAAGAAGTGCATGGTGAAGTATCACGGCACCTGTGCATGGTCTTCAACAGGGTAATCCAGACTGGATGCGTTCCTAGAGACTGGCGTGAGGCAGAGGTGACTCCTATCTTCAAGAAGGGAGATGCTAGCCAAACGTCAAACTACAGACCCATCAGTTTAACCTCGATAGTCTGTAAACTCATGGAGAGCATCATGGTGGACAAAATAACAGCACACTTAGAATCAAATTTGCTACTGAGGGGTTCCCAGCATGGGTTCCGGCAGCACCGGTCATGCCTCACAAATCTGGTGGAATTCTTCCATTTTGTTTTCAGTGAGCATGATCGGGATAAAGCAGTCGATGTTGTCTACTTAGACTTTCAGAAAGCCTTTGATAAGGTACCCCACCGCCGTCTCCTTCGGAAAGTGCGTGCACTGGGCATAGACGGAAATGTGGCAAATTGGATAGAGAACTGGCTAAGTGACAGACGGCAGCGGGTGGTAGTGAATGGACAGGCTTCAGAGTGGGTGCCCGTTACTAGCGGTGTTCCCCAAGGTTCTGTTCTGGGACCACTACTGTTTATCATCTATGTTAATGACGTGGATGGTGACATGGTTGCCAAGATTTCCAAATTCGCCGATGATACTAAGCTTGGTATGAATGTCGCGAAAGAAGGAAATACTACCCGCTTACAAGAAGATCTTAGGAAGATCGGGGAGTGGTCTGACACGTGGCAAATGCCATTTAACGTGAACAAATCCAAAGTTATGCATATAGGCCACAGAAACCCCCGAACAGAGTATAACCTTAAGGGCAATGCTCTCGTAAGCACTGATACTGAGAAAGACTTGGGTGTAACTATCACCAGCGACCTCAAGTTCTCAAAGCAGTGTATTGAGGCTGAGAAGAAAGCCCAAAGGATGTTAGGGTACATAAAGCGACAGTTTGGATACCGGAACAAGGAGATAGTACTTTGTCTGTACAATTCCCTTGTCCGACCGCACCTGGAGTATGCAGTCCAGTTTTGGAGTCCTTCTTACCGAAAGGATATCGCTAGATTGGAACGAGCGCAAGCCAGGGCAACCAAACTTATACCCTCTCTTAGACACAAGAGCTATAAAGATCGGTTGGTAGAACTCGACCTGTTCTCTTTGGAAACCCGGAGACTGCGTGGTCAGCTTATCGAAGTGTTTAAAATACTACGAGGCTTTGACAATGTAGACTACAGGGACATTCTCCAACTCAGTGAGGGCACAACCAGGAATCATGGCTACAAACTTGAACTGAAGCGATACAACCGTGATCTGTGTGGTAAGTTCTTTACATATAGCATCTGCGGTACTTGGAACGCGCTTCCTGCTGATGTAGTCAAACGCAACTCTGTGGATCAGTTCAAGTCCAGATTAGACAAAGCCTTAAATCACCGTCTAGGTGTTTAAGCCGTTGTGCGAGTGTTCCTTGATGGTTTCACATAACACATTCGAGGATGGTCGCCTACTTGCGCAACCAAACCCACAGGTACCCTCTTTGTATGGATCGTAAGGTCCCCTAGGGTACTTCTTTTCCTTGTAACTCCTTGTAACCTCTCTCTCTCTCTCTCTCTCTCTCTCTCTCTCTCTCTCTCTCTCTCAAGGGTCAGGATAGGCACTTTGGTGCAGTAAATGGCACCAAAAGATCTGTCGAGTGCCTCTCAGGAAGAAAAACAAAAGACATTATGAAAGAAGTAGAAAAACTACCAGTCAGTGAAAGCACAACGGTAGTTGCACAGGTGTCGGGTAACGATCTGTTCCTTAGGAATGGAGAGACCGGCAACACTGAAGAGATCATCCTTGATGCCATGTACATGGTGGATGAACTCAAGAGATTTAATAGGACAGCAGTAATAGGAATTCTCCCCAGACTTGGTGCCAGTTCCCATGCTCTCTCTAAAGCCATTGGGATAAATGAGAGGCTTGGGGACATGTGCACCCCTCTCGGTGTTCGGTTTGTGGACCCATACAATGTGTTTTATGGGCGAGCAGTCCTTTACTTGCCGGATGGGGTGCACCTTAACAAGCGAGGGAAGGAAGTCTTCGGGGACATTGTGAACCAGGTCCTCTACCGTGTAGTTAGATCTACCCATGTGGTCAGAGAGGGTCGTCAACCCAACGACAGTGATGTTCCTGAAGTGACACCCATAGAGGTGACACCACCCTTGGAGAAAAGGGTGGGAGCATCCTGTCAGAACGAGGGAGGTTCTTCCACAGAGGGTACCCCGGTACCTGAAGTGGTTGCACCACCATCTACGGTAGCTGATGCTGCCAACCTTAGCCTGGTCAGCAATGAGCCTTCGGGAAACGTGTCAGGCTAGGGAGTCAGTCAGTTCAGACAGACTCCCTCAGTGTAGTACTGATAAATGCTAGGTCAGTTAGAAACAAATTTAATGAGCTCAGAGCTCTGATAGCAACTGAAAAAGTAGATATAATAGCTATAACAGAGTCCTGGATCCATGCAAGTGGAAGGGACTATATAGGGGAATTCCATATCCCTACCTTTAGATTATTTCATAGAGACAGACCCGAACGGGAGGGAGGAGGAGTAGCCCTGTATATCCGAGACTCCCTAGATCCAGTGATCTGCAAAGTCGGGTCAGAACAAGAAGTGTTAGGTGTTGACATGACAGTGGGAAGTGGAGTGTATAGATTCATTGTTGTCTACCGTCCATCACACCAACCCATTGATGATGATTCTAAGTTATATAATGAACTTAGTGATCTAATAGGGGAAAAGATTACCATTATACTAGGTGACTTCAACTGCCATGTTCACTGGGTAGATAAAACGGGAGATGTAGAATCAGGAAGGCTCATTGACTTTGCTGATGAAGCTTTCTTGACTCAGTGGGTGACTGAGCCCACAAGGGGAACCAATATATTAGATCTTGTGTTCACCTCTGAAGATGACCTTGTCTCTTGCTTGACTGTAGATGAGCCATTGGGAGGAAGTGACCATAATATAATTAGGTTCTCACTGCAAGTACCCAAGTCTAAAGTTAAAATTCAGAAACAGAGCAAACTTGACCTCAGTAGAGCAGATTTCTGTAATTTGAGAAAGGGAGTTAGTGCAATGCATTTGGAAATGGGCTAAGGGGTGAATGAGTCCTGGTGCTTATTTCGAGACTGCTTTATGGCACAACAATCAATGTTCGTGCCCTCTAAGCCAGTTAGATCCCCAATGTCCCAACCCAAATGGTTCACACGAGAAATAGCAGCTACAATTAGGAAAAGAAAGGCAGCCTACCGCCAGTTCAAAAGAACTGGTAAATTAGAGATATAAAGTGAATATTACCACCTACATAGGAAGGTGAAATCACTTGTAGACAGAGCCAAGCGTAACGAGGAACTCCAGATTGCAGCATTGTGTAAAGAGAATCCCAAGGAGTTTTTCGGTTATGTAAACAGCAGAAAACCAATTAGAAACAAGATGGGCCCATTGCATGATGGGAACGGTATCTTGCAAAACACTGATGAAGAGATGGCAGACATTCTAAATTCCCATTTCTCATCAGTGTTCACCAGAGAAGATGGGGGTAACATCCCTGAGCCAGGCACTACTCATGAGGGTGTTACCATAAAAAGAGTCAAAGCAGAAGTTAGAGACAGAATAGGCAAATTAAGTGTCAATAAATCTCCCGGTCCTGATGAATTTCTTCCTAGGGTCTTGCGAGAGGTATGTGACCAGGTAACCCCTCACCTGGCTGCTATCTTCAATATATCGCTTGAAACAGGAGAGGTCCCATCTGACTGGAAGGAAGCAAATGTGACTCCCATATTTAAAAAGGGAGATCGCCATCTTCCTGGAAACTACCGACCAATCAGCCTTACATCTGTAGTAGGAAAGGTATTGCAGGGTATAGTTGCAGATAGAATAGTAGATCATCTTGAATCATATAATTTATTGTATGATTCACAGCATGGTTTTAGGCGTCGGCGTTCGTGTTTGACCAACTTGATTGAATTTGTCCACGGTATGCTTTCTGAGTATGACCAGTGCCGGGCAATAGACATCCTTTATCTGGACTTTCAGAAAGCCTTTGATAAAGTACCTCATCAGAGGTTGATGGCAAAAACCCGTGCACTGGGAATAAGGGGCGTGCTTGCTAAATGGATTGAGAATTGGCTGACTGACTGGCGCCAAAGAGTAGTAATCAATGGGGAAGCCTCAAGTTGGGCATCAGTCACAAGTGGGGTTCCTCAAGGTTCAGTTCTAGGTCCACTACTCTTTATAATCTACATTAATGATATAGATGTGGGCATTGTCAGTCTAATTGCAAAATTTGCTGATGACACCAAGTTAGGGTGTAATGCCTCATTTGAAAAGGTAGAACAACTACATAAAGACCTAGAGAAAGTAGGAGAGTGGTCTGAACGATGGCAGATGCCATTCAATTTGGACAAGTGTAAAGTGATGCACATAGGTCCAGCCAATCAGAGAGCCAGTTACTCTTTGTTGGGAAGTGAAATTAGTAGCACAGACTTGGAGAAAGACTTAGGTGTACTGATCAGCAGTGACCTCAAATTCTCCAAGCAGTGCCTCGAAGTAGAGAAGAAAGCCCAGAGGCTTCTTAGTTACATAAAGAGGCAATTTAGATTTAGAAACAAAGAGATAGTCCTAACTCTGTACAATTCTTTGGTTCGGCCACATCTGGAATATGCTGTGCAGTTCTGGTCACCGACTCTCAAGAAAGACATTGCGAGGCTTGAGAGAGTCCAGGCTAGGGCCACCAAACTGATCCCATCAATTAAGTACATGGGCTACCAGAGAACACTGCAGGCACTAGGTCTCTTCTCATTAGAGACGAGACGCTTGAGAGGTCAACTAATTAAAGTTTTCAAAATCCTTCGTGGATATGAAAACATTGATTATCAGTGCCTGTTTAGCTTAAACACTAATGCAACTAGAAACCATGGATGGAAACTAGACTTGAAACGCTTCCGCCATAATACGTTAGGTAATTTCTTCACATATAAAATCTGCAATGTCTGGAATCAGCTACCAGCAGAGGTAGTTGATAGTTCCTCGATAGAGCAGTTCAAGACACAGTTACACAAAGTTCTGCCAAGCCTGTTAGAGTTAAAGTGATTGTTTCCTCCTTTCCTGTACAAAAATTTCATAGTCCGGCCTTTTTTCCTCCGGGTTAGGTACATTTCCATTTCCATACCCGCAATGCGGGTGGGAGAGGTGGGTGGGGAGAGCCTTCTCTTTACTATACTTTTCTCTCACTATTAGTTAGCAACTGCTACTACACCTACGGTACCTCCTTGGTATGGGTCGTAAGACCTTTTGAGGTGCTACTTGTCCTTGTAACTCCTTGTAACTCTCTCTCTCTCTCTCTCTCTCTCTCTCATCACAAAAAAATTCCCCACACCAACACCACCACCACCCCACCACCCCTACACACACACACACAAATACACACACACACACATACACACACACAAACCAACCAACCCACACTGACAAAAAGCTGACGAACAATTATTATTATTATCATTACTGTATGTTGATATTAGAAAGTTTTCAACAGGGAACTAATTGCCAGAAACACATGAGGGAGTGAGGGAGGGAGGGAGGTAGCTGTTGGTCTGATACTGCTGGCAATGAAGTGAGTTAAAATAATAAAATTATAGGTATGTGTGACTAACTTCTCTCGTTCACTCACTCACTCACTCGCTCGCTGACTACTGATTTACACCCTCACTCACTCACTGGCTCGCTCGCTGACTACTGATTTACACACCCACTCGCTCACTCACTCACAAGCTATTTCACTCACTCACTCTCTACATCCTCACTCACTCACTTTATAAATTTCAAGTGCTGTTTAACTGTTGAAAAATTATTGTCTCACTCTTGTCTCATCCCTTGAAAGACACAAAGTTCACGAAAATTCCACACAATAATAATGTAAACAACAGCGACATGACACACTATTCAGATATGCATAGTGAGGGTCGAGTTGTTTATTATTATTATTATTTAAGTGGGTGCAGGAATAGGGGGACAGGCTTGGGGGGGGGGGGGTGCAGGAGTAGGGGACAGGCTTGGG
>JAWQEG010005275.1:17500-22500 GCA_033782935.1 Petrolisthes cinctipes
AGTGCTCGTGACTGTACCAAACTAATACTCTCCCCTTATTTAATGGTTAAGAAGACATTATTTTATCACCATCAGAGTCGTACACCCGAGGTCGTAAATTCGCGACCACGTCCCCAAATGTTTATGTCATCTGAGCTGGTAACACTGTGTGGGGAAGGTGTCATTGTAGGTGAAAGATTGTTATCATGTCACTCTACTATGTTCCACCTACTCTGATTCCTCCCCAAATAAATGTTACCAGATCAAATGGCAAAAAACATCTAAGTACACTCGCAAACCAAAATATGTATCCAGGTCTTGTTGAAGTTTCGAATCATTTGACATACTAGTGAACCAATTACACGCTTATCCTATTTCATATTTACTTGAGTTCGCTTAATAATCGATCAAGCTATTTGAAGCAAGCCTGGATACATATTTTGGATTGTGAGTGTACGTGGTCGCGAATTTACGAGCTCGGGTGTACATACATACATACATTGATAAACAGCTTACGTGTGTCACGGATCGGAAACACAGCAGCAAAGTCGTGTAGTGTTTCAGTGAGGTTTCCGAGTATACAGACCAGTCAATCAACCTTGGGCCAAATATACACACACTCACTCTGTCGCTCGCTCATACGTCTCTCTCTCTCTCTCTCTCTCTCTCTCTCTCTGTGTGTGTGTGTGTGTGTGTCTGTGTGTGTGTGTGGGTGTCTGTGTGTGTGTGTGTGTGTGTGGGTGTCTGTGTGTGTGTGTGTGTGTGTGTGTGTGTGTGTGTGTGTGTGTGTGTTTCTGTGTGGGTGTGTGTGTCTGTGTGTGTTGTGTTGGTTGGGATGGGGGCGCGGAAAACATGTGTGTGCAGTTGGCAGTTCAGTTCAGTTCACACTTCACTGGTCGGGAAGAAAACAGGCTGTGTATTTTTCCGACCTCTGCGTCAATTTTCTGAGCATGTTATTTACAAGACGAAGTGACGGTGGTGGTGGTGGTCAGGGTCCATAGAATACGCGTGAGCTGACCCTGTATTCTATGGACCCTGGTGGTGGTGGTATGTATTAAGAGTATGTTGTCTGTTATGTAAGGACGCTCATTGTGTGAAAACTAGATGTAGATGGATTAATAGACAGATATATAGATAAATAAATAGATAAATAGATGAATAGATAAAAATAAAACGACAGAGAGACAGAGTTCAAAATTAGAACTCTTAGTTGCGGTGAGACGAAATAACAAACAAACACACAAACAAACAAACACACACACACACACACACACACAAATGAAAACACTGGGGTGATGCGTAAACAGAACACACACACACACACACACACACACACACACACACACACACACACACACACACACACACAAGAATGAAAACACTGGAATGATACAACACACACACACACACATACACAAGAATGAAAACGCTGTAGTGAGGCGACACAACACACACACACACACACACACACACAAGACTGAAAACACAACACCATACACACACACACAAGAATGAAAACGCTGTAGTGAGGCGACATAACACACACACACACACACACACACACACACACACACATACGACTGAAAACACAACACCAGCCCAAGAAGTGTCACACACCACACACACACACGAGGAGGGAGACAGGAGCAGCCGGCATATTTCACGTTTCCGAGGGCTGAGAGGCACGTCACCATAAACACAGTGTGAAGTGTTGGAGGTGAGAGCCACACACAAACCACAAACTTATCAAGAAGAGCCATACCAGTTGGCCTTAAGGGGGTGCGGGTTTTTTTGGGGGGTGCGGGGTTTTTTGGGGGGTGCGGTTTTTTTGGGGGGGTGCGGTTTTTTTGGGGGGTTGCGGGGGGTTTTCGGGGGAGCGGGGGGTTTTCGGGGGTGCAAGGGGTTTAGGGGGGAGCGGGGGGTTTAGGGGGGTGCGGGGGGTTTAAGGGGGTGCGGGGGGTTTAAGGGGGTGCGGGGGGTTTATGGGGGTGCGGGGGGTTTAGGGGGGTGCGGGGGATTTAGGGGGGTGCGGGGGGTGCGGGAGGTTTAGAGGGGTGCAGGAGTAGGGGGACAGGCTTGAGGGGGGTGGTGGTTAAGGGGGTGCGGGAATAGGTTACAGGCTTTCTACCCACCCCAAGCCTGTCCCAATATTCCCGCACCCCCCCAGTTTCCCCCCAAGCCTGTCCCTACTCCCTCAGCCCCTTCAGGTGGTATATAATTCTTTTTTGGTACATTGGAGTGCCTTGCAAGATTCCTCCAAAGTATGCCAGGAAACAACAGGACCACAAGAGCAAAAATAATGGTGTTCTGTTGCTTGGAATAGTTTGGAGGATTCAGTTGCTCCAGATTTACCAACACTGTACTTCCCTCTTAATTAATTAAACCTTGCTGGTCTCATGAGGAACAAGTTTAGCTTACAAGAACGTGGGTAAAACCTTGCTTGTCTCATTTTTTTTTTATGCTTGCTATCATACGACTGAATATAGTTTGTTAGGATACTTAAGAGGAGGTATTATTATTATATCTTACAATAATTATTACATGCTAACTTTGCTTCTTTAAAAGGTGTTTGCTATAAGGATGAATTGTAATTAAACTTTGGATGTTTTTTTAGAGATATTACGAATCTCATATTCTAATCCTTCTTAGAAAGTTGTTTACATTGAGTTGTGGTGGTTTCATCAGGGTAATAATGGTTAACGGGAGATTCTTTTGAGGGTATTATCGTGGCCTCCTGACCACCATTTGGAATCTGTAAACATATCGAAGTACTTATAATAATAATAATAATAATAATAATAATAATAATAATGATAATAATAATGATAATAATAACAACAATAACAATAATAATAACAATAATAATAACAATAATAATAACAATAATAATAACAATAATAATAACAATAACAATAACAATAACAATAATAATAACAATAATAATAATAATAATAATAACAATAATAATAATAACAATAATAATAATAACAATAATAATAATAATAATAATAATGATAATGATTATTATTATTCATTAGAGAGACATTGTAACTTTACCTTTAATGAAGTCGACAGCCTGCTCCAAGCCGTAGGTATCCTTGTCACAGTCGTCAAGGATGTGTGTACCAATCCTCACCCCGGGTATGAAGTCCTCTTGGTCATTGATAAAGTCTAGGGCATAGAGCATAGCCTCCAACGCCTGTACTCCACCCTGAGGCATGATGGGACCACACACGATATCATTGTGGCGTTCGTGTACCATCATTAGACCCCCTAACATCACCTGCCCCTCAGTAGCCACCACTTTTTTAGTCGGCCACGTAAAGTTGAGGGAAGCTGTGGCAATGCTCTGTTGGTGAGTGAGGCGTTTAGTCCTTGATTTAGTTGGTGTGGTTGTGGTTGTTGTGGTGGTGGTGGTGGTGTGTTTGTTGTCATTGATATTATTGTGGTAGTAGTAGTAGTAGTTGTGGTGGTTGTCATTGATTTTGTTGTAGTTGTTGTTGTGGTTGTTGTGGTTGTTGTTGTTGTTGTTGTTTCCCTGGTACACTAGGGTCCTCAGGTTGTACTCTTGTTCCAGGGAGGTGAAGGGGAGGGAAGGTGAGGGCAGGTACACCAGTAAACACACCAGCAAGGCACACCAATTCAACACCATGGTGGAGACTGACTGGCTGGCTGGCTGGCTGACTGACTGACTGGCTGGCTGACTGGCTGGCTGGCTGGCTGGCTGGCTGGCTGGCTGGTTGACTACTTTGCACAGGTGGTGTGAGTATGGTGAATGATATGTTAACTGACTGACAGACACACTAGCCTCGTCTGTCTGACACCTGTAGCCAGCTGACACGTGTATATTGCCAGCTGACACGTGTATATAGCCAGCTGACACGTGTATTTAGCCAGCTGACACAGGGGCCAATCGTGCCTACCTCCTGCCTGACACCTGACACCCTCCACCTCGCGTCTTGGTAAGTGGGCACAGGGGGGGCTTAGGTAGTGAGGGTTGTGGTGGTGGTGGTAGTGGCATCCCGTACTCCCTCACCCCCAACACACACACACACACACACACACTACACCATTCACACACACACACACTCACTCACTCACTCACTCACTCACACACCAGGCCTCCCTCCACTTGGGCTACTAATGGTCCAGTTAGGGTTGTTTTCTGGTGAGTCACATATTCTGTCCCGTCGTGCATCCTGAAAGAAAAAACACATTGACTGTAAGTACAATATACACAATAATAATAATAATAATAATAATAATAATAATAACAATAACAATAATAATAATAATAATAATAACAATAACAATAATAACAATAACAATAATAACAATAACAATAACAACAATAACAACAATAACAACAATAATAATAATAATAATAATAATAATAATAATAATAGTAATAGTATGATAAACACTGAAATATTTACTTCATAATAATTATGTACAAATAACATAACAATTAATTAAAACTTTGACATATCTCTCACAAACTTTAAGTCATTCATTAGTTTATATTTTACAAACACAGTATAATAATAATAATAATAATAATAATAATAATAATAATAATAATAGTAATAATTATTATAATAATAATGAAAATGATAATAATAATAATAATAATAATAATAATAATAACAATAACAATAATAATGATAATAATAATAATAATTGCACTTTCATTATAACTTCAATTTAATTAAATGTCAAGTCGATCAGGAATTCTTAAAGTGTAAAAGAAATATATAAACACTAAAGGATAAAATATTAGCTAATAATCATCTGCATTAATGTCAGAAGAAGAAGAACAAGCAAAGACCCTGTGTGTGAGGTAGTCAGAAAAGTGGAGATAAACGAGTCCTTCAAATACTGCCACGAAACAAACACACACAACACACAACACACAACACACACACACACACACACACACACCTATAGGGGAGGAGCTAGTTGCGTGGCATAGTCAGGAGGAATCAGAAGCCTCCAATTTTTTTTTTTTTTTTTTTCATACA
>JAWQEG010005275.1:25000-38037 GCA_033782935.1 Petrolisthes cinctipes
TGTGTGGGTGTGTGTGTGTGTGGGTGTGTGTGTGTGTGTGGGTGTGTGTGTGTGTGTGTGTGGGTGTCTCTCTCTCTCTATCTCTCTCTCTCTCTCTCCTTCTGTGTGTGTGTGTGTGTGTGTGTGTGTGTGTGTGTGTGTGTGTGTGTGTCTCTCTCTCTCTCTCTCTCTCTCTCTCTCTCTCTCTCTCTCTCTCTCTCTCTCTCTGGGTTGTAATTTCATCATCACATTCACATTCTATCGTCACTTTTCCTTTACCCCAACATCATCCATCACTTTCCACTGTCTCTGTCTCACCGTTTCACTCCTCTCCTTTCATCTCCCCAACATTTGATTTCACACGTGTTGCCAACTGGGCTTCACACCTCCAAACCTATTCCGTGAAACCGATGATAATAATAACAGGCCAAGTGTTGTAACATCACACACACACGCATCTTCTGTCGTCTATTCTTATATTATATACCTGTGTTTATAAATATTGTTAGTCTCGGTTATTGGATACGGTTGGATTGTTTGTTTTTGCTCGCAATTCAACTCAGATGCAATTTATTTAATGTTGATATTACCCTTAATTTTAGGATCCTGTGATCGTGTATGAAAAGTGGAGGCTTCTGATTCCTCCTGACCACGCCACGAAGCAAGTTCATTCCATAATTTTAGGTGTGTGTGTGTTTCGTGGCAATATTTGAAGGACTCAATCTTCAATTTTCTGACTACATCACAGGGTCCCTTAAGGGGGTGCGGGAGTAGGAGACAGGCTTGGGGGGGTTTTGGGGGGTGCGGGAGTAGGGGCACAGGCTTGGGGGGGGGGTTAGGGGGGTGCAGGAATAGGGGACAGACTTTCTACCCACCCCAAGCCTGTCCCCCTATTCCAGCACCCCTCAACCCCCCCACCCCCCTCCAAGCCTGTCCCCCTATTCCCACACCCCTCAACCCCCCCCAACCCTGTCCCCTACTCCCGCAACCCCTTAAGGTGAGATTCTCTTGATGGTAAATTGAATTGCTAGCGAATCCTCCAAACTATGACACGAAACGTCAGATTATTAACATTGAAGTGATTAATGTTGTTTCCTGGCATAGTTTGGAGGAATCTGTTGCCTCTCAATTAACCAACATAGAATCTCTCTTCCCTTAAGGTGGTAATTCTTTTTTTTTGGTGCATTAGAGTGTCTTGATTCCCCCAAAGTATGCCAGGAAACAAGACCAGATAAGCAAAAATAATGGTGTTCTGTTGCTTGGAATAGTTTGGAGGATTTAGTTGCTAAAAATTTACCAACACCGAATTTCCTCCTTAATTCAACTGCAGTCTTTTTTACATCTTGTTCTGCAATTAATTTCTAAAGGGTGTTAATTCACTTGTGTTACATTGGAGTGCCTTGATTCCCTCCAAATTATGCCAGGAAACAACAGGACCAGATGAACAAAAATAATAGTGTTTGTTCTGCTACTTGGAATAGTTTGGAGGAATTATTTGCTGCAGATCTACAACCCAAAACAATGTGCTATATATCTCATTAAGGGGGTGCGGGAGTAAGAGACAGGCTTGGGGGGGGGGACTGGGGGGGGTGCAGGAATAGGGGAACAGGCTTGGGATGGGTAGAAAGCCTGTAACCTATTCCCGCACCCCCCCTAACCCCCCCAAGCCTGTCCCCCTATTCCCTCACCCCCCAACCCCCCCCCAAGCCTGTCCCCTACTCCCCCCCCCCAAGCCTGTCCCCCTATTCCCGCATCTCCTTAAGGGCTTGAGTTCTGAATCTGTACACAGTGAAAAAATGAGAGAGAGAGAGAGAGAGAGAGAGAGAGAGAGAGAGAGAGAGAGAGAGAGAGAGAGAGAGTTACAAGGACAAGTAGCACCTCAAAAGGTCTTACGACCCATACCAAGGAGGTACCGTAGGTGTAGTAGCAGTTGCTAACTAATAGTGAGAGAAAAGTATAGTAAAGAGAAGGCTCTCCCCACCCACCTCTCCCACCCGCATTGCGGGTATGGAAATGGAAATGTACCTAACCCGGAGGAAAAAAGGCCGGACTAGGAAATTTTTGTACAGGAAAGGAGGACACAATCACTTTAACTCTAACAGGCTTGGCAGAACTTTGTCTAACTGTCTTGAACTGCTCTATCGAGGAACTATCAACTACCTCTGCTGGTAGCTGATTCCAGACATTGCAGATTTGATATGTGAAGAAATTACCTAACGTATTATGGCGGAAGCGTTTCATGTCTAGTTTCCATCCATGGTTTCTAGTTGCATTAGTGTTTAAGCTAAACAGGCACTGATAATCAATGTTTTCATATCCACGAAGGATTTTGAAAACTTCAATTAGTTGACCTCTCAAGCGTCTCATCTCTAATGAGAAGAGACCTAGTGCCTGCAGCCTTCTCTGGTAGCCCATGTGCTTAATTGATGGGATCAGTTTGGTGGCCCTAGCCTGGACTCTCTCAAGCCTCGCAATGTCTTTCTTGAGAGTCGGCGACCAGAACTGCACAGCATATTCCAGATGTGGCCGAACCAAAGAATTGTACAGAGTGAGGACTATCTCTTTGTTTCTAAATCTAAATTGCCTCTTTATGTAACTAAGAAGCCTCTGGGCTTTCTTCTCTACTTCGAGGCACTGCTTGAAGAATTTGAGGTCACTGCTAATCAGTACACCTAAGTCTTTCTCCAAGTCAGTACTACTAATTTCACTTCCCAACAAAGAGTAACTGGCTCTCTGATTGGCTGGACCTATGTGCATCACTTTACACTTGTCCAAATTGAATGGCATCTGCCATCGTTCAGACCACTCTCCTATTTTCTCTAGGTCTTTATGTAGTTGTTCTACCTTTTCAAATGATGAAGCATTACACCCTAACTTGGTGTCATCAGCAAATTTTGCAATTCGACTAACAATGCCCACATCTATATCATTAATGTAGATTATAAAGAGTAGTAGACCTAGAACTGAACCTTGAGGAACCCCACTTGTGACTGATGCCCAACTTGAGGCTTCCCCTTTGATTACTACTCTTTGGCGCCGGTCAGTCAGCCAATTCTCAATCCATTTTAGGTATTGCACGGGTTTTTGCCATCAACCTCTGATGAGGTACTTTATCAAAGGCTTTCTGAAAGTCCAGATAAAGGATGTCTATTGCCCGGCACTGGTCATACTCAGAAAGCATACCGTGGACAAATTCAATCAAGTTGGTCAAACACGAACGCCGACGCCTAAAACCATGCTGTGAATCATACAATAAATTATATGATTCAAGATGATCTACTATTCTATCTGCAACTATACCCTCCAATACCTTTCCTACTACAGATGTAAGGCTGATTGGTCGGTAGTTTCCAGGAATATGGCGATCTCCCTTTTTAAATATAGGAGTCACATTTGCTTCCTTCCAGTCAGATGGGACCTCTCCTGTTTCAAGCGATATATTGAAGATAGCAGCGAGGTGAGGGGTTACCTGGTCACATACCTCTCGCAAGACCCTAGGAAGAAATTCATCAGGACCGGGAGATTTATTGACACTTAATTTGCCTATTCTGTCTCCAACTTCTGCTTCACTGCATTGGACTCTTTTTATGGTAACACCCTCATGAGTAGTGCCTGGCTCAGGGATGTTACCCCCATCTTCTCGGGTGAACACTGATGAGAAATGGGAATTTAGAATGTCTGCCTTCTCTTCATCAGTGTTTTGCAAGACACCGTTCCCATCATGCAATGGGCCCATCTTGTTTCTAATTGGTTTTCTGCTGTTTACATAACCAAAAAACTCCTTGGGATTCTCTTTACACAATGCTGCAATCTGGAGTTCCTCGTTATGCTTGGCTCTGTCTACAAGTGATTTCACCTTCCTATGTAGGTGGTAATATTCACTTTGTATCTCTAAATTACCAGTTCTTTTGAACTGTCGGTAGGCTGCCTTTCTTTTCCTAATTGTAGCTGCTATTTCTCGTGTGAACCAATTGGGTTGGGACATTGGGGATCTAACTGGCTTAGAGGGCACGAACATTGATTGTTGTGCCATAAAGCAGTCTCGAAATAAGCACCAGGACTCATTCACCCCTTGGCCCATTTCCAAATGCATTGCACTAACTCCCTTTCTCAAATTACAGAAATCTGCTCTACTGAGGTCGGGTTTGCTCTGTTTCTGAATTTTAACTTTAGATTTGGGTACTTGCAGTGAAAACCTAATTATATTATGGTCACTTCCTCCCAATGGCTCATCTACAGTCAAGCTAGAGACAAGGTCATCTTCAGAGGTGAACACAAGATCTAATATATTGGTTCCCCTTGTGGGCTCAGTCACCCACTGAGTCAAGAAAGCTTCATCAGCAAAGTCAATGAGCCTTCTTGATTCTGCATCTCCCGTTTTATCTACCCAGTTAACATGGCAGTTGAAGTCACCTAGTATAATGGTAATCTTCTCCCCTATTAGATCACTAAGTTCATTATATAACTTAGAATCATCATCAATGGGTTGGTGTGGTGGACGGTAGACAACAATGAATCTATACACTCCACTTCCCACTGTCATGTCAACACCTAACACTTCTTGTTCTGACCCGACTTTGCAGATCACTGGATCTAGGGAGTCTCGGATATACAGGGCTACTCCTCCTCCCTCCCGATCGGGTCGGTCTCTATGAAATAATCTAAAGGTAGGGATATGGAATTCCCCTATATAGTCCCTTCCACTTGCATGGATCCAGGACTCTGTTATAGCTATTATATCTACTTTTTCAGTTGCTATCAGAGCTCTGAGCTCATTAAATTTGTTTCTAACTGACCTAGCATTTATCAGTACTACACTGAGGGAGTCTGTCTGAACTGACTGACTCCCTAGCCTGACACGTTTCCCGAAGACTCATTGCTGACCAGGCTAAGGTTGGCAGCATCAGCTACCATAGATGGTGGTGCAACCAATTCAGGTACCAGGGTACCCTCTGTGGAAGAACCTCCCTCGTTCTGACAGGATGCTCCCACCCTTTTCTCCAAGGGTGGTGTCACCTCTATGGGTGTCACTTCAGGAACATCACTGTCGTTGGGTTGACGACCCTCTCTGACCACATGGGTAGATCTAACTACACGGTAGAGGACCTGGTTCACAATGTCCCCGAAGACTTCCTTCCCTCGCTTGTTAAGGTGCACCCCATCCGGCAAGTAAAGGTCTGCTCGCCCATAAAACACATTGTATGGGTCCACAAACCGAACACCAAGAGGGGTGCACATGTCCTCAAGCCTCTCATTTACCGCAATGGCTTTAGAGAGAGCATGGGAACTGGCACCAAGTCTGGGGAGAATTCCTATTACTGCTGCCCTATTAAATCTCTTGAGTTCATCCACCATGTACAGTCGGCAAAAAAGTTTCGTTACCACCCCTACGTTAATTTTACCATGGGTAAGCCCGGTAGGGTTGGTACTCCACCCACTGGGCATCTGTGACTCGTGTCATCCGGGACATGCTGGACGGGAATTGTCATTGCCCCGGCAGTGTCAACTTCTTTATATCAAAAGTTTAGCTGATTTTAAATAAAATTTTGAGTGTTAAAGAACTCTTACAATTTAACTATTCATTATTAAACATATGGAAATGCGTTTTGAGGCTGAAAGAACGTCATTCCTACTTGGCTGCCCATGACACACTGAGGGGCATTGGCCAGGGGCACGGACTTATGAAGGCCGGAGGGTGGCGGAGTTACGACACTCACCAGTCAGGCGTACCAGCATTACATCACACTGTTTTAAGGATGGTAACGAAACTTTTTTTGCCGACTGTACATGGCATCAAGGATGATCTCTTCAGTGTTGCCGGTCTCTCCATTTCTAAGGAACAGATCGTTACCCGATACCTGTGCAACTACCATTGTGCTTTCACTGACTGGTAGTTTTTCTACTTCTTTCATAATATCTTTTGTTTTTCTTCCTGAAAGGCACTTGACAGATCTTTTGGTGCCATTTACTGCACCAAAGTGCCTATCCTGACCCTTGAGAGAGAGAGAGAGAGAGAGAGAGAGAGAGAGAGAATACTGTACAAGTGAAAAGAGACGTGGAAGAACACGACTGCTGGTATTAGAGGGACAGGAGAAAAAAGGAGGGAGGGTCTGTGTTTACTCGACTCGTTAAGTAACACTAAGAAGATCGAACTAATTAAGGAACCCTGTGTGTGAAGTAGTCAGAAAATTGGAGATAAATGAGTCCTTCAATTATTGCCACGAAACACACACACACACACCTATATGGAAGGAGCTTGTTTCGTGGCATAGTCAGGAGAAATCAGAAGTCTCCAATTTTCATACACGATCACAGAGGGTCCTTAACTCAGGGAAGAATTTGGGTGTAGATATTATTCTTCAAATGTTCGTCTAGTATATGACTATAAGAACATGATACACTGTAAATTTTCGAGTACATTGTCTAGTGTGTGTGTGTGTGTGTGTGTGTGTGTGTGTGTGTGTGTGTGTGTGGTGGTTGTAGCCTGAATTTTTTAGCTGTTTTAGTATGTCAGGTGTAATTGTAAATAGGGCCCCATCCCACGACACACACGACTCTCAAACACCACACATATACACACACACACACACACACACACACACAAACGCAAACACAAATACACACACACACACAAACACACACACAAACACAAATACACAAACACAAATACACAAACACAAATACACACACACACACACACACAAATACACACACACACACACACACACACACACACACACACACACACACGCAAACGCGAACACAAATACACACCCACACACACACACACAAACACAAATGCACACACAAACATAAATACACACACACACACACACACACACACACACACACACACACACACACACACACACACACACACACACACGCAAACACAAATACACACAAACACACACGCAAACACAAATACACACACACACACACATACACAAATACACACAAAAGACATACTGAACTAACCACACACCACCAACCACACTGTCACAATCTTTACCAGGGCACCTCGACAGCCTAAGAGCAGCAACCTGACAGAGTAATAAACACTTGTAAGCACCACTCCCCAACACGTTATAGCCACCGAGAAGAGATACTTACAGTAGGTGTACAGTTAACTTTGGCTCAACACGGTAACACGCAACGTTGATAAATGAACTGATGAGGTTTCTAGTGGTTTGGTGTGGTGGATTAAAGTGGTGGGGAAGATGGAAATGAGGGGTGAGGTGTGGGTCTTTGTGGTGGATTAAAGTGGAGATAATAGATTAATGAAGTGATGAGGTTTCTGGTGGTTGGGTTGTGAGGTTTTGGAGGAGATAATAAATTAATGAAGTAATGAGGTTTCTGGTGGTTGGGTTGTGAGGTTGTGGAGGAGATAATAAATTAATGAAGTAATGAGGTTTCTGGTGGTTGGGTGTGAGGTTGCGTGTGGTGGATTAAAGTGAAGATTAAAATGAGTGTTACAGTTTCTGGTGGTGGTGGTGATGGGGGTTGTGGTGGGTTGACGTAGTGAAGATAAAAAATAGGGGTTGAGATTTCTGGTGGTGGTGATGGGGTGTGGGGGGGTTGTGGGGGTTGACGTAGTGAAGAAAGAAATGTGTGTTTACGGAAAGATGATGCATGGAAGACAGACAATTCATAGGGAAGAGCTGGAGTGAAACGAGAGCAAACAATGGCCCTCTCACAAAACCCTCCTAACACACATACATCCTCTTTCTCCCCTTCCTCTTTCTCCTCCTCTTTCTCCTACTCCTAAACACTCTCCTCCTTCTCCCCTTCCTCCTTCTTCTCATCTTTCTCCTACTCTCTCTCCTCCTACTCCTAAACACTCTCCTCCTTCTCCCCTTCCTCCTCATCCTCTTCTCTCACTTCCCCCTCCTCCTCTTTCTCCTCTCTCTCTCTTCCCCCTCCTCCTCTTTCTCCTCTCTCTCTCTTCCCCCTCCTCATCCTCTTTCTTCATCTCCTTCTACTCTTCCTCCTTCTAATCTTTCTCCTCCTCCTCTCCTCCTCCTCCTCCTAATCTTTCTCCTCTTCTTCTCCTCCTCCTCCTACTCTTTCTCCTCCTTCTTCATCTCCTCCTCTCATCCTCCTTCTACTAATCTTTCTCCTCTCTTTCTCCTCCTCCTCCTCCTTCTACTCTTTCTTCTTCTCCTGAACATTAACCTCACCCACCCACCAACCAACCAACCAACCCTCTCGATCTCAACTTGGCCCGAGGAAAGTTTTCTAAGTCTCCAAGTGGGTGAACTATGTACCCCAGAGGAGACCTTACCCTGTCTCCTATGTTTGGGTATCTTGCCCCTCAAGGACTCTCTCTCTATTGACTAAGATGAGAAGGTAGATGAGGGGAGAGAGGGGATGGTGTGCCAGTGAAAGTGAAGGGGTGTGTGTGTGTGTGTGTGTGTGTGTGTGTGTGTGTGTGTGTGTGTGTGTGTGTGTGTGTGTGTGAGAGAGAGAGAGAGAGAGAGAGAGAGAGAGAGAGAGAGAGAGAGAAGAGGAATAGGATCAAAGGATATGAACGCAAAGGAATAAAAGATACATGGAGAAAGAGAAGAGATGAAGGAAAGAAGGAGAGAGAAGGAGAGAGAAGGAGATACGAGATGGAAAGGAGAAATTTGTAGATAGCAAAGAGAGAATAATATATAAAACCATTAGTAAAGATGAATTAATATGTAGGAGAGAGATAAAAGAGGGAAGCTGAATGATAAACGTGATAAAAGATGAAATAAAAAAGGAATTATATGCAAATATATTGGGGGAAGGAAGAAGAGAAGAAGAATATACTAAAATATTGAAAAGCGTGGGAAGGAAGAGAAGGAGAAGAAGGAGAAAGAATAATGGAAAGAGACCAAATAGAAATGAATAAGGAAAAGAGGATGAAAGGAAAGGAAAGGAAAGGAAAAGAAGGAGAAAGAATAATGGAAAGAGACCAAATAGAATTGAATAACGAAAAGATGAAAAAAAAAGTTGATGAAAGGAAAGGAAAGGAAAAGAAGGAGAAAGAATAATTGAAAGAGACCAAATAGAATTGAATAACGAAACTGTGAAAAAAAAGAGAATGAAAGGAAAGGAAAGGAAAGGAAAATATGGTGTTTGAAACGAGAAGGAAAAACTGAGGAAAATGAAATAAGAAAGTGAAAGAGACAGACAGACAAGGAATATAGTGTGTGTGTAAAAAGGAAGGAAAAAGGGAAGGAAAGAAGGAAAAAAGGAAGGAAGGAAAAATGGAAGGAAGGAAAACAGGAAGGAAAAAAGGAAGGAAGGAAAAATGGAAGGAAAAAAGGAAAGCAAAAAGAAAGGAAAAAAGAAAGGAAAAAAGGAAGGAAGGAAGGAAGGAAGGAAGGAAGGAAGGAAGGATTGATTGATTTGCTTGATTGATATTAGGCGCCGCAACAGCGAGGTCATATAGCACCAGAAAAAGGTGATAGAGAGATGTGACAGCAAGCAAGGAAGGAAGGAAGGAAGGAAGGAAGGAAGGAAGGAAAGGAAGAAAGGAAGGAAAGGAAGGAAGGAAGGAAAGGAAGAAAGGAAGGAAAGGAAGGAAGGAAGGAAAGGAAAAAAAGGAAGGAAGGAAGGAAGGAAGGAAGGAAGGAAGGAAGGAAAAGAAGGAAGGAAGGAAAAGAAGGAAGGAAGGAAAAGAAGGAAGGAAGGAAGGAAAAGAAGGAAGGAAGGAAGGAAAAGAAGGAAGGAAGGAAGGAAGGAAGGAAAGGAAGGAAAGGAAGGAAGGAAGGAAAGGAAGGAAAAAAAGGAAGGAAGGAAGGAAGGAAGGAAGGAAGGAAGGAAGGAAGGAAGGAAGGAAGGAAGGAAAAGAAGGAAGGAAGGAAGGAAAAGAAGGAAGGAAGGAAGGAAAGGAAGGAAGGAAAGGAAGGAAAAAAAAGGAAGGAAGAAAGAAAGAAAGAAAGAAAGAAAGAAAGAAAGAAAGAAAGAAAGAAAGACAAAGAAAGAAAGAGAAAGAAAGAAAGAAAGAAAGACAAGAAAGAAAGACAAGAAAGAAAGAAAGAAAAGAAAGAAAGAAAGAAGGAAGGAAGGAAGGAAGGAAGGAAGGAAGGAAGGAAGGAAAAATGGAAGGAAGGGAGGAAGGAAGGGAGGAAGGAAGGAAGGAAGGAAGGAAGGAAAAGAAGGAAGGAAGGAAGGAAGGAAGGAAAGGAAGGAAGGAAGGAAGGTCACTGAGGTTTTTTAAGGAATAGAATAAATAGAGAAGGAGGTGGTAAAGAAAGAGAGAAGGGGAAATAAAACGAGAATATAAAAAGGAAGGAAAGGAAAGAGAGGAGTGAAAAATAAGAAGAGTTTGAAAAAAATGGAAAGAGTGTCAGAAAAAGATGTGAGGAGAAGGAAGGAGGGAAAGGAGGAAGGACGGAGGGAAAGGAGATGGGAAGGAGGGAAAGGAGAAGGGAAGGAGGGAAAGGAGAAGGGAAGGAGGGAAAGGAGAAGGGAAGGAGGGAAAGAAGTAGGGAAGGAGGGAAAAAAGTAGGGAAGGAGGGAAAGAAGGGAAGGAGGGAAAGGAGAAAGGAAGGAGAGTAAAGAGAAGGGAAGGAGGGAAAGAAGTAGGGGAAGGAGGGAATAGGAGAAGAGAAGGAGGGAAAGGAGAAGGGAAGGAAGGAAAGAAGTAGGGAAGGAAGGAAAGAAGTAGGGAAGGAGGGAAAGAAGAAGGGAAGGGAGGGAAAGGAGAAGGGAAGGAGGGGAAGAAGTAGGGAAGGAGGGAAAGGAGAAGGGAAGAAGGGAAAGAAGAAAGGAAGGAGGGAAAGAAGAAAGGAAGGAGGGAAAGAAGAAGGGAAGGAGGGAAAGGAGAAGGGAAGGAGGGAAAGAAGAAAGGAAGGAGGGAAAGAAGGGAAAGAAGAAGGGAAGGAGGGAAAGAAGTAGGGAAGGAGGGAAAGAAGAAGGGAAGGAGGGAGAAGAAGAAGGGAAGGAGGGAAAGGAGAATGGAAGGAGGGAAAGGAGAAGGGAAGGAGGGAAAGGAGAAGGGAAGGAGGGAAAGGAGAAGGGAAGGAGGGAAAGGAGAAGGGAAGGAGGAAAAAAGTAGGGAAGGAGGGAAAAGAGAATGAAGGAAAAAGGAATGAGGGTAAAGAAAAGAGTGCATGGAAAAATAAAAGAGAGGGAAAGGAGAATGTGAAAAAAGAAAAGAGGCGTAAAAAGGAGAAGAAGGAAAAAAGTGAGAGGAGGAAAAAAGGAGAGAGGCAGGAAAATAGGTGGTAACAAGGAAAGAAAGAGAGAGAAATGGCCGAAGAAAATAAATGGAAAAAGGAAAAATAAGGAGAAGGGAAAAAGAAGGAAAAAAGGAGGAAAAGGAAAGAGAGAATATGAGGAAATGAAGTGGATATAAAGGAAAAAAAGGAGGGAAAAGGAAATGAGGAGGAGGAGGAAAAAATAACGTGAAAAAATGAAAAAAAAGGAGGAAAAGGAGGAAAACTAAGTGGAAAAGAAAAAAACGAGGAGGGAATAGGAAGGAAAGGGGGAAAATAAGTGGAAAAAGAAAAAAAAAGGATGAAAAGGAGGAAAATAGAGAGGAACAAGGAAAAAAGGAGGAAAAAGGAAGAAAAAGAGGAAAGAATGAAAAATAAGTGGGGAGGAAAAGGAGGAAAATAAGAAGAAAAAGGAAAAAAAAGGAGGGAAAAAGGAAGGAAGAAGGAAGAAAAAAGAGGAAAGAATGAAAATAAGTGGAGGAAAAGGAGGAAAATAAGAAGAAAAGGAAAAAAAAGGACGGGAATAGGAGGAAACGGAGGAAAGAATGAAAATAAGTGGGAGGAAAAGGAGGAAAATAAGAAGAAAAAGGAAAAAAAAGGACGGGAAAAGGAAGGAAGAAGGAGGAAAAAATAAGTGATGAAGCCAAGAAATAGTGTTGAAAAAATGGTGGTGGTGGTGGAGAAGTGGGAAAGGTCAGGTCCAGGGATTACTGCCAGGAGGGAAAGGTGGAGAAAGAGAAGGAGGAGGAGAGGGAGAGTGGAGGAGAGGGAGTAGGAGGTGGAGTGGGTAGGAGGAAGAGTGGGACGGTGGTAGAGAGGTGGAGGAGAGGAGTAGGAGTGGGAGGTGGAGAGGTGCGAGGGGAAGGAGGAAGACGAGGGGGGAGGAGGTGGAGGAGAGGAAGGACGGGAAGGAGAAGAGAGGGAAGGTGGACGAGGGACGTGGAAGGAGGGGAGGAAGAGGAGGAGGAAAGGGAGAAACAGTAGGAAGTGAAAGAGGAGGAGGAGAAAAAGAAGGAGAAAGAGGAGGAAAAGGAGAAGAGAAGGAGAAGAAAAAAAAATAAAGAAAAGAGCAGAAAAGAAAGAGCAGAAAGAGGAGAAGAGAAGAAGAGAAAGATAAGGAAAAGAGAAGGAGAAGAGAGAAGAAAGAAAGAGGAGACAAGAGACAGAGAAGAAGAGAAAGAGAAGGAGAAGAAGAGAAGGAGAAGAAGAGAAAGAGAAAGAGAAGAGAAAGAGAAGGAAAAGAAGAGAAGGAGAAGAAGAGAAAGAGGAGAAAGAGAAGAGGGGAAAGAGGAAGGCATCTTAAATATAATAAACACAGAGAGAAACATTCCTACATTCCTATTGGTTCTTGCTGTTGGTGAGGGGAGCATTGTGATTGGTTCTCAAATTACAATAATAATAATCAGGTCATTTCATTAAGGGACCCCTCGTGTTGTTGTTGTCGTCAGAAAAATTGGAGGTTAGTGAGTCCTTCAAACATTGCCACGAAACACACACACACACACCTATACTGAAGGAGCTTGTTTCGTGGCATAGTCAGGAAGGAATCAGAAGCCATCAACTCTCATACACGATCATTAAGAAATAAATAAATGAGTTAGGAATTAGGAAGGGAGGAGAATGATGTGAGGAGGAAGGATGTGAATGGTAGTAGAGGAAGAGGAGAGGGAAGAGAGAGAGGGAAGAGGAGAGGGAGAGAGAGAGAGGGAAGAGGAGAGGGAGAGAGAGAGGGAAGAGGGGCATAGAGAGGGAAGAGGGGAGGGGACGAGGGGAGAAGAGAGGGAAGAGGAAAGACGAGGGGACGAGGGGATAGAGAGGGAAGAAGAGGATAGAGAGGGCAAGAGGAAAGAGAGGGAAGAGGGGAGA
>JAWQEG010005276.1:0-27268 GCA_033782935.1 Petrolisthes cinctipes
AGTTATGGTTATGGTTATAGTTATAGTAATAGGTATAGTTATGGTTATAGTAATAGTAATAGTTATAGTTATAGTTATAGTTATAGTTATAGTTATAGTTATAGTTATAGTTATAGTAATAGTTATAGTTATGGTTATAGTAATAGTTATAGTTATATTTATAGTTCCCTGCCCCAACCTTGCCCTCCTTACCTGGCACCTTCACTTCACCAGGATTTCAGTATTAGGTCATTCATCCGATAACTAATTAACATGTTCCCAGGAAATCAGAAGACAAAAATCGAACACGAACGTATGAACGAATATGGAGTCCGAGGATGGAGGAATAATAAGGGATGGAAGACGAAGGAAATCCAAGAGGTGTTTGAGTACCACACCCTTCACACAACTTTACTGTATAATATTAAGTCCGAGGATGGAGGAATAAGGGAGGGAAGACGAAGGAAATCCAAGAGGTGTTTGAGTGCCACATCCTTCACAACACTTTACTGTATAATATTGAGACCGAGGATGGAGGAATAATAAGGGACGGAGGACGAAGGAAATCCAAGAGGTGTTTGAGTACCACACCACTATACTCTATAATATTGAGTCCGAGGATGGATGAATCAGTGACGGAGGACGAAGGAAATCCAAGAGGTGTTTGAGTACCACACCCTTCACACCACTTCACTGTATTATACCCTATACATACCCACAGGCCCACAGCAGGCAGCCAGTAATTTCTCCAGCCAGCCAGGTATCCTTGACCTAACAAACCTTGCACTGTAGCGGTCTCTTTGCCTTCTGGGATTGCACGTACCGTAACACTATCTTTTTTTTTTTTTTTTTTTTTCAATTTGACTGGCCTGAAATTGTTGTACTGGGACCTACCCTTGTTATTATTATTATTATTATTATTTTATTTTTATTTTTTATTATATTTCATTTATTTATTATTTATTTTTTTTTTTTTCATTTATTTATTTATTATTATTTTTTTTTTCTTCTTCTCTCTGTTGGAATGGCCAGAAATTATTAATATAACTTTACAGGGTTGGCCTAGTCTGAGTTGCGTAATCAATCATTCCTCCTTCAAGTAAGACAAGAGAATTTTGCTGGGATGCATAACACAGGCGTCTGACATTATAGAAAGTAAAATGGTAGTACTACACTTAACTATAATTACACTTAACTGTAATTATTAGACTCGACTTGTACCTCGTCATTCATACCCAGAGTGAACCAGGGTGATGGGCAAATGTGGGGCAGTGATGATGGTAATGATGGTGGTGGTGTTGTGGTGGTGGTGATGTTGTTGTGGTGTTTGTGATGGTGTTGGTAATGGTGTTGTGTTGGTGTTGTTGTTGTGATGTTGGTGTTGTGGTGGTGATGTTGGTGTTGTGGTAATGTTGGTGTTGTTTTGGTGTTGATGTTGGTGATGTTGGTGTTGTTGGTGATGGTGTTGTGGTGGTGATGTTGTTGGTGGCAAGAGCGGTCAGAAGTTGTTGTTCATTTAAAAGTTTGAAGTAGTAAGAAGTAAACACGAATCGCACTTACAACAAAAAGCAATAGTTTCCTTACCCTCCCAGCGAGAGTGAGGTGGTCGTCTAGTCGAAGTCTGGGGTGGAGAAGGAACAGACGAATAAACATTAACCAGTTGGGCAAGTCTGTTAATTAATACTTCATGGCGTCAGAGTGGTTCATTCATCTCAAAACCATACTCACAGACACCACACCACACCACACACACACACACACACATACTGTACACTTCTCAACACGCACCCCCATGCACACAGACACCACACCACACACACACACCACACCACACACACACACACACACACATACTGTACACTTCTCAACACGCACCCCCATACACACAGACACCACACCACACACACACACACACACACACACACACATATACTGTACACTTCTCAACACGCACCCCCATATACACACTCTCTCACTCTACAATTACATCGTCTTCATGACCATTACGGAGTTGATCGGCGTTAAGGGGAAAGAACAGTGTTGGTAAATCTGGAGCAAGTGATTCCTCCAAACTATTCCAAGCTACAGGACAGCGTTATTTTTAGTTAATCTGGTCCCGTTTCCAAGTATACTTTGGAGGAATCAAGGCGCTCCAATGTATGTACCAAAAGTATACTCTCCCTTTAAACACTAATAACCAAACAACATCTCAACTCCAACACTTGTTTCGTCATTATGAAGTGTTGTCGATCTCCCATGAACCTTGCCAGTGTTTGTTCGTCCGTGCAGCCCATCTCCAACCACTACTACTTCAACCACTACTACTTCAACCTCTCACTACTAGGAGAGGTAACGAAACAATTACTCTCGACTGTACATGACGAATAACAACAACAACTACTTCAACGTCCCTCTCACTACTAGGATAGGTAACGAAACAATTACTCTTGACTGTACTTGAAGAATTACAACCACAACTACTTCAACGTCCCTCTCACTACGAGGAGAGGTAACGAAACAATTACTCTTGACTGTACATGACGAATTACAACCACAACTACTTCAACGTCCCTTTCACTAACGAAACAATTGTTCTTGACTGTCCATAACAATTTACATCCGAGTATAGCAAGCGTCTGGCATGAAGGCTGTAATTTTATTGTCTTCAACACGACGACCCAATGTGGCACTGGAGAGGCTGTGGAGAAAGTTCTTGAGGTTAGAGCAGTCGAGGTCCGCTACTGACCTTTTATAGTACAGTACGTTCCCGTTGGCTGTCTATCTGTCTGCTAGGAGGAGGAGTGAGTACCTTAGATGGTTGGGTAGGGGTAAGTAGGTCAAGATATTATATTTTTACGGTATACTCTAAACGGAGGGTATGCTGTTGTTGTTTTCTTTCATACTGTATTCATTTTAAAGACTGATGTAGCAAATAGTGACTCCATTTCGTCAACGCCATCCAAACTATCCCAGGAAATCAATCACCTTAATGATACTAATTGGGAATCAGCTTTGCCGCATAGTTTGGAAGAAGCACTGGAGCTCTATTTCACTGTTAATTAGTAAAAGTTTCTCCCCTTAAAAGAGAGTCGAGTCGATGGGAGAGGAGTTAAAAGGAGTTGATGAGAGGTGAGTTAGAAGGGGAAGAGACGAATAACGATTGATTGATATTAGACGCCGTAAGAGCGAGGTCATATAGCGCCAGAAGATGGTGATAGAGAGGTGAGACAGCAAGCAGGAAGGAAGTTGAAAAAAAAGAGGGACAGTTTAAGAACTGAAAGGGAGTGGCTGGGGACGAAGGGGAGGCAAAACCCATAAAGCATTGCCCACATCACTACAGGAAATACCTCCCTATGGTTGGAAGAGACGAACAACAGAACTGAATAAGAGAAACACAAAGGTAAGGGATAAGAGAAACACAAAGGGAAGGGATAAGAGAAACACAAAGGGAAGGGATAAGAGAAACACAAAAGGCTTGAAAAGAGAGACAAACACAAGAAATAATCTTTATGACGCACACGTGAGTCAACCGTACTAAAAAAATGCTAAACGAGCCAGACAGACATACATACAAACTGCCCCCCCCCCCCCGCATACACACACCCAAACAAGCACACACAAACACGCACACACAACCACAGAGAGGGATGGTTCAAATCAGTTATTACCTCGTCCCATTACCTTTTATTATTTTGTTTATATACGACTCGAAGACCGTGGTGGCTATACTGTACACTCGTGATACATAATTTCTGACCAGAGTGTGAGGAGCAGATAGCTTCGAATCGCCTGGTATTGCTCATTTCCCCATCCAGTACATATATAGAGGCTGAGTTCGAATACAGGGTGTGTGTGGTGCCTGTCGTTCGTCTCTGGTCAGGGATTACGTATCATGAGTGTACACTGTTGGAAAAAAATGGAGGGACAATTATTCCTCCAAACGAAGGAAAGAAACAGCAGATCCCCCATTAGATACACTAAGGTTAATTGTCGGTTTTTCATTCACTTTAAGGACCCTGGAGGCTTCTGATTCTTCCTCATTATGCCACGAACCATCTCTCTCTCTCTCTCTCTCTCTCTCTCTCTCTCTCTCTCTCTCTCTCTCTCTCTCAGGAAAGGTACAGTACAGTAGTTGGATGGTTGGTTCGGCCTTGAAGCAGCCTCAGCCCATTATATTACGGTGGTTAGATGATGCTGCAACCAAGGCTAAAAAAACAAACAAAAACTCAGTCTCAGGTGCAACTCGTCTCTCCTCCCTCCCTCCTCTGTTTCTATATACAAAGAGTAGGAGGTCCACTGTCATATAGGTGTCGATAAGTATAATATAATAATTCTGGAGTAACTATTATATTCCTCCAAACTATTCCAAGATACAGGCCACCAATATAATTTTTTTTTTTTTTTTTTTTTTCTTTTTTTTTTCAATTTTTCCCTGTTTCCTGGTGGCATATTTTGGAGGAGTCAAGGGTCTATTATGTACTGTGCTAAATGTATACTATCCTCTTCAAGGTTGTATGGTAGGGGAGTTTAATTGAGAGGTTATATCAGTACACACACACACACACACACACACAGAGAGAGAGAGAGAGAGAGAGAGAGAGAGAGAGAGAGAGTCATGTCAGCGTAAAATTATCTGCAGTTATCATACACATGCATAATAATTGTCCTTTTCATTTGCTGCAGTCGTTATGGAAGTACTTTTTTCTATTTCTCTATCATATCGTTAATTAAAGACTCACCAGGAACAGCCAAAGTTACGTTGAGAGACCTCCCCCTTCCCCATATTGTCTAACACACACACACACTCACACACACTCATGAGAAGTGTATGGAGTACCCGTTTAGAAACTACCTGCTTTTCCTTTAACCTCTGAATGCAAACACCACATGACTTTGCAGTATTGTAAGGGAATAACTGAAACACTGTTATCTCTCTCTCTCTCTCTCTCTCTCTCTCTCTCTCTCTCTCTCTCTCTCACACACACAGATGACCTTGTGACTAATTTCCCCAGGCGAGGAGACGTGTGTGTGTGTGTGTGTGTGTGTGTGTGTGTGTGTGTGTGTGATCCATTCATCGAATACGGTAATCACTACAATGAAGGCCACCACTAGCTTAAGGACCCTGTAAAAAATGATGTACCGAGAATTGGAGGCTTCTGATTCCCCCTGACTATGCCACCAAACAAGCTCCTTCATTATTATATAGGTGTGTGTGTTTCGTGGCAATATTGAAGGACTCACTGACGTCCAATTTTCTGACTACATCACGGTCCCCTTAGGTAATATCTGATTGGCCTCGATTACCATGACCACAACCTCAAAATAGCCTATACGGTATGTTACGCTGTATAGGTAAATGTACAGTTAAGTTAATTCCTTCCTTAAATGACCCACCACGTATGTACAGTTAGCAGCACTTATAACTGATACATGGGAAGAGGAATGACAACGATGACTGTACCTGTTATAAGTGCTGGCAATTGTATGTATTCGTTTTTGACAACATTCAATGCGTTCAGACTGAGCCCGTGTTTATCAAACTAAAGTTCAATTCCTAACCTAAACGTTTGTCCGACAGCGTTCATTCATGACAACGACTATAATTATAGAACCCGGCACAACTTTGAAACCATAACATAGACTCGTACGAACTGTAAGAGGAGGAAAATGGTCCACTGTCTCGAAATGGGCCTGAAACACTTTGGTTCCGAAGTCAGTAATACAAACATTACTAACAAAAGGTTTAATAAATGCCGGCCCTGGCCACCACCTCCACCACCATTTGTAAAAGGTAATCACCACTTAACACAACATACCTATACTGATTCATTCAACACGTGGTCAACATTCTTTGCTTTATAATAAATATATTGAGCCCAAGTTTAAAGGGATAAATAAAACACACGTATGGATATCCATGTCATTTATTTTGAGCAAAATTAATAAGTTGGATAATCAAAAGTACAAGATGTTCTACCTCCACGTTCCATGCTTAGTTGACAGCCTTGGGGAGGTACAGAATAGTTTAAATTAATTATATACATAACTTTAATAATTGTCCTTGGAATGAGAAGCTAATTAACTGAATACAATACAATACTGGAGCATAAACTATGTGTACTGTAGTGTTTTGTATATATAAACATTGTAAAAATAACGTAATTATGGGGCATTTATATTCACTACATGGCATCTGTTAGGATGTGTGAGTCACGTGATATGGGAGGGGGGGAGGAGGGGTAGGGGAAGGTAACCGATGTGGCTAGAGAAATGGACAGGCTGGACAGTTCCTTGCCGGTCGTCAGTGAGTTCAGTTCAGGTCAGTTCAGTTCACTTTTCTCTCAGTGGTTGTGTGTGTGTGTTTCCTCCAGTTCCTGTCACAGTGGTTTGTATTGAGTATCATATTGTGGTAAGGGATATATTGCTCTCTGTTGGAGGGTTCAGTCCCGTGTTTATATTACGTGTTGCCGGTGTATATAGTTTGTTTTAAGGGGATAGTAAACTTTTTATAGACTGGAGCATTGATTCCTCCAAAGTATGCCAGGAAACAGACCCACATGAAGAAATATAATGGTATCCTGTTGCCTGGAATACTTTGGAAGAATCATTTGTTCCAGATTTACCACTCAAAACAATGTGCTATATACTCCCTTAAGTGTCCTTGTTTGGTCACGTATAAAATAGCTTCAGCTGGACTGCTTCACTACGTCAAGTTAAACATATTGGCATGCATTTGGTTTTGATATGCCATGCACTATAATTACGGCAACACTGACACCAGACTACATACACGCATCACATCACACTACACTACACTACACGCATCACATACACACATGTACACTAGTGACACCACACACATACTGTACACTTCTCCACATGCATTTCCATATACGCACACTTTATCACTCTACAATTACATCTCGTCAATGACCATTACGAAGTCGGTAGGCGATAAACATCCCAATAACCAAACCATATACTATAATTAGAAAAAGGGAAATGTAGGTGATTGGCAATTAATCCTCTCACCTCTATCACCTTCTCCTGGCGCTATATGACCTCGCTGTTGCGGCGCTTATTATCAAGTTTATGTTGCACAGCTGTTTTGTACATATGTTGTTGTTCGATATTTTTGTTCCAGGACGATGGCTACCATATACATGCTGAGGACGATGGCTACCTTATAGACCCCTGAGGACGATGGCTACCTTGTACACCCCTGAGGACGATGGCTACCTTGTACACCCCTGAGGACGATGACTACCTAAAGTCACCTGTCAAGGGAACACCAAGAGTGAGTTTTGTTGTTTTGTCCACATTAACGTTCAATGGTCACTAGTCTTGTTATAAAGTCAGTTTGAGGTGCTGATGGGGATTCTCTCGTTTTAATCTTAGAGGGACACGGATTACTTTACGCTATCCAATAAAAGAATAATGTTGTTGTAATGTTTCCTCTCATAGTTTGGAGGATTTCGGATACTTTATTGTGAAGCAAAAGGAATATTCTCTTGTATCTAATAGCTGTGTATACTGGCATTCCAACGGTAAGGCCTCCAGTTAGGGAAAAATGGGTTGAAATTTGGGTGGCAGATGAAAGTTTGTCTATTATAGTGGATTAATTGGAGTTTACGTAGCTCTAAGTAGCGATAATTATATCGGAGTCCGTTTCCTAATATAGTGTAGAGGAATCTGTAAGGCGTTTGCGTTGTCTATAGTTCAGTGAAATTAACGTAATTATTTGGAAATTAAAGTTAGTTAATAATTCGGTTCAGGGTATTTATCCAGTCTATTTGTAAATGATGTTCGGTAATAATGAGATGATGCTTAGACGTGACATTTCGTAATAAATGTTGAATATTAATGATCTGGGTTGAAATTGTTGCTTTGATGCATCTTGACTTTGCACAAACCCCCGTATAAGGGAAATAAGCGTACCCACCCACCCCTCTTATTGTTTTGATGTGGGAAGAGTATAATAGTAGTTACCTCACTCGTCCCTCAGTTGGTGTTCACTATAGACTGTTAGTTCCCGATGTATATATATAGTCTGCCTCTGTCCAGACTTAAAACTTCCAATTGTTCCTTCCATCAGTGACAATCGCAGTGAGTTGGCTGTGAAATACTTTTATGGTTTGGGTCTCTCCTTACTTGACCTTGGTGAATATTAGTTTTTTTTTCTCACAGCAGTTTTTCGTCCCGTGGTTCTTCTAGTCTGGTTGTATTCATGTATTTGCTAAGATCATCCAGTTTAAGTGTTTTAGGGCAATTAACTATTCCAACGGGTTTGATAGTTTCTTATATGCGGCCAAAAAGGTAAAACCTAGGCAAGAATTTTGATTCTTTCATCTCTTGGGAAAATGTTAATTCTTGTATTGCAGAAAGTTCAAAGAACCAACAGATCTAGGATAATACTTTTTTTTTTTTTTTTAAGAGGTACACATTTAGACTTTATTGTAATGAGTATCCAATCAGTTGAAAATGTTATTAATTATTTGTTTCTTTTCAGAGTTGAGTGGTAAAGGTGGACTGTGGCGATAAATAACTGAAATAGACTATACAGTTGTCACTTCGTAAATAGCATGGATATTTTTCGAGAAAACACTTATGGACATCAGTCGCATCTCCATGCAGTAAGGGGAACAACTCTTGAAATCTTCGTAAGCAGCTACGTATTGGGTTCAGGTGGAAAAAGCTCAATTTCTCACAATATAAAAGAACTCTTGTGAATCCGCATTTTGTACCTGTAGATAGAAAATAATGTTAGATTTGCCAGTCTCCATAAGGGGGTTCTGATGAGATATATATAAATTGTTATTAACAGATGTGATACATTTATTCTCCCAAATAAAATGAGAAGACGAAACTTAAGATTTTTACTTCTTTAAACCACCAATATTACCTATGAAAACAAGACTAATGATATGCTTTTGCTTCCTTCTCAAGAAAGCCCCTCAGTCGTGTAGAGACTAAATCAAATTCTTCACTAGTTATTAAGGTGCATCAAATTTAGTCTAAGATGAACCTTGAATTACTCCTGCAAGTAAATTCAACTATGGATAGAGAATTAATTATCTTTAAATGTATTTTTTTTACTATTGCCACCCCATTCCTACAATTTGGGAGAGAACCTGGGTTTTGATTGGAGGAAAAGCGTACATTATTAGCATGTTTGGCTTTCGTAGTGAAATCATGACCACTCGAAAATCAGACCCTGACACTTTTAATCTAGGGGGATATCCCAAAATTTGGGAAAACTTCAAAATATTAAGGGAAATTAAATCTATCGTCTAAAACCACTAAGGTAATGAATTTTTAAAATCAGACTAATTTAACCAGGGCATCCTTCAGTGGCAATAGTGCATTTCAGTCTTAAGATAGAAAGATGATTATCTCGCCCCAAAAAACACAAATGGATGTTGTAAGAATGAATCAATAGTTTATCTTGAATGCTTACCGAGAGATGAAAGTTGATGGACGTAATGTATCGGTAAGAGTAGTGGCGATACGTTCAAGGTGGAGTCTTCTTCACAATTTTCAGTTTTTCTCATCTAAAATAAAGTTGCACAAGTTAAAAGGGCCCCGAGAGTCTGATGTATACCTATGGTGAAAAGCCAAGAGCCAGAAATCACAGTCTAAACACCTATTCACAGACGAGGAAGAGCTGACAAATGGGAGTACTGCAAAATATGACTACAGGAGCCGGCTTTCTTCACCTTGCTGCCCTAACCAGTGTTCCCAAGGTCCAGGGATCAACTATATCCCTGGATCTTCAGTGTTCCGATCGTATAATGTAAAAATATTGAACGGGGAGGAATGATGGGTATGATGAATAAAATAAACATACAATTAATATCAAATCTATCATGTTTATAATATATAGGGATAATGGTTTGAGGATAAAAAATACAAAATCTTATCTATGACATGGTACCAGTGTCATGGCTACCCACAATGGACATTTGTTGACAGATACGGCTAGATTTCGACGTTTGAAATGATGTTGGGTCAAAGCGGTAATAGGTGAAGGTTTTAGGGCAAAGTTTAGGTAAAATTTCATTGACTCGTGAGACCATTGAAGGTTAATCTGAACACAAAACAATAAAACTCACTCTTGGTGTTCAGTTGACAGTTGATTTTAGGTACCCATCGTCCTTAGAGGTCTATAAGGTAGCCATTGTCCTCAGCGGTGTACAAGGTAGCCATCGTCTTCAGCATGTATATGGTAGCCATCGTCCTAGAACAAAAATATCGAATAACAATATATGAACAAAACAGCTGTGCAACGTAAACTTTATTATGGGGAGATTTTCTTGTTGGTGAATTGGCAAGTCTACGATTCCTCTAAACAATACCAGGATATATATGACCCAAATGTTACTGCAAATGAAGAATCTGATTCGGTGCTTCGTTCGGAGGAGTCGAAGATCTTTTAATTCACCAGCAAAATAATCTACCCTTAATAATGCAATATTTCCACTCCCACTATGAGAGGCCTACACTTAAGGTATCTAAAGTAATAAAGTAATGGGGAGTTTTCACCAATTCACATTAGTATTTACATTTACCTCTGCTGATAAACGCGGTGGAGCCATCATTTTCACTTTAAGATAAACGTGAACTTTCTAAATGGTTTCCTCCTTGCTCTGAACCAGCTATTACAGTGTGATGTAGTGTGTATGTAGTCTGGTGTCGGTTAGTGTTGCCCTAATTACAGTGCATGGCATGTCATCAAATCCAAATGCATGCCGGTATGTTTAACTTGACGTATTTTACCATTCATGATACGAAAAGTACCGAAACGCAGTCCAGCTGAAGCTATTTTATACGTGACCCAACAAAGACACTTAAGGGAGTATATAGCACATTGTTTTGGGTGGTAAATCTGGAACAAATGATTCTTCCAAACCATTTCAGGCAACAGGATACCATTATATTTCTTCATGTGGGTCTGTTTCCTGGCATACTTTGGAGGAATCATGGCGCTCCAGTCTATCAAAAGTATACTATCCCCTTAAAACAAACTATATACACTGGCAACACGTAATGTAAACACGGGACTGAACCCTCCAACAGAGAGCAATATATCCCTTACCACAATATGATACTCAATACAAACCGCTGTGGCAGGAACTGAAGTAAACACACACAACAACCACTGAGAGAACACTGAACTGAACTGAACTGAACTCACTGAAGACCGGCAAGGAACTGTCCAGCCTGTCCACATCTCTAGCCACATCGGTTACCTTCCCCTACCCCTCCTCCCCCCCCCTCCTCCCATATCACGTGACTCACACATCCTAACAGATGCCATGTAGTGAATATAAATGCTCCATTATTACGTTATTTTCACAATGTTTATATATACAAAACACTACAGTACACATAGTTTATGCTCCAGTATTGTATCGTATTCAGTTAATTAGCTTTTTATTCCAAGGACAATTATTAAAGTTATGTAAAGAATCAATTTAAACTATTCTGTACCTCCCCAAGGCTGTCAACTAAGTATGGAACGTGAAGGTAGCATATCCTGTACTTTTGACTATCCAACTTATTAATATTGCTCAGAATAAATGACATGGATATCCATACGTGTGTTTTATTCATCCCTTTAAACTTGGGCTCAATATATTTATAAATAAGTGTTTGTGAAATAAAGACCTACACTGTACATTTCATAGTTTGCTCCAATAGACGTCAAATCCTCTTAATCACCAATTCCCCTGACAAGCAATACAGTTTTATCATAATACGAGTCCGTGTATGTAGCCTATACGTTTATCTAATTAATGTTGCTTAGTTATTCACAACAAGAGTCTCTCACTTAGTGATAAGGGGGCAGTATATTGGCGGGGATTCTGGAGCAACTGATTCCTCCAAACTATTCCAAGCAACAGACAACCATTAATTTTGGTAATCTGGCGAAGTGGGTGGTACACTGTAGTTTGTCCGAGTGTTTTAACTTCTATGTCTGTGGTCACTGTGTGTGTGTGGTGTTAGTTTTGGTCATTTGTCGCCAGAAATAGAGAGAGATATGATCGGAAAATTATATACCCAAGACTTTGGGGACGTCCATTCCCTTTAAATATTATGTACACAACTCTGCACGGTGAGTGAGACAAGGTTTTCTTATATTATTGACATCATACATTAAGTACATAAGCTAAAGTATCATTGAGAGATTATTACATTCTAATGAACAACTTCTATGGTTTAATGCGAGCCCAAAGATTCGGGAGAAATCATATGAACAACTTTTATGGTTAATACAAACCCAAATACACAGGATAAGTCTAATAAACAACTTTTTGGTTTAGTCCTTCTTCACAGAGCAGCATTTTCTTTCTCGCTCGTCCATTCCTCATTTTCTTTTCCTCATTACTGACCATCCTTTTCAGGACATTCTCATATAAATCAAATCCAACATATTGTCGTTAAGTGTATTCTTAGATATATTATCGTTGTCCTCCTTTTCTAAATATTGATATCATTATTTTCCTATTTTTAAAACTTTTTAATTACACACTACCATCACTAGCCATTTATCGTTCCCCTGAGGAGTGTTAAGGCTTGTACAAAAGGATTAAAAAAAAAATATTTAAATACACTACATAATTTTTACTCTTGCAGTAAGTCTTTTTTTTCCATCCATACCATGATGTATATAATATAAACGTACCCAACCTTTCATTCCACTTTACTCAGTCCTCAAACACACACACAGGGCCGTTTCTAGCTACAGGCGAACTAGGCAGTCGCCAGAGCCCCCGAAGCCACAGGTCCCCTGTGAGGAGGGGATGAGGGTAGCCTCTGTTATTTTCTTGGGTCCAGCCCCTTTTCCTTTAAAACTGTTCCAGATCAAGACATTTACAGGTTACAAGCATGCCCCGTGGCCCGAGAACACCGTAAAGTGTTTGGAAGTTTGACAAAATAGGGGCCCCCAAAGAGCATTTCGCCTAGGGCCCACAAAAGCCTAAAAAAGGCCCTGACACACACACACACACACTCACACACACACACACACACACACACACAGAGCAACACCAATGTATATTGGCTCGTTACTTTGTAAATCTATATATAAATTGTAGAAAATCTCTTAACAAGCCTTCTCCATTCATCCCCTGGAACCAACTATTCTACCATCAGAATCATCATATCTTTCTAAGATGTTGCGTAACTTTCATCGACTCAGATTACAAGGCACACTTCACCTGAGCCATCTCTTGCCAGTAACACCAATGTCACTACACACTCTGGATACAGTAATGGAGAATAAAAATAGACAAAGATTATCATTACTTTGCACTTCGTTAACTGGGTTGGAGTGTTGTAGTATTGAAGGCAACAATGTTTATCATCTCACCATTTTATTATTATTTCTTTAATTCGTGCTGAAAATGAATAAGGAAATAAATTACAAAATTGACAACAAACACTAAAACTACTTCACTATCTATACATCTAAATTTATCTACAAATCTTTCTATGAATATATAAAACTTATATTACCTATTTCGGTTACTAAGGATAGAAATGCCTCAAGGGGAGAGTATAGTTTAGGCATTTTTGGAGATAATTATTCCTCCAAACTATTCCCAGCAACAGGCCACCATTATTTTTGTTAATCTGGTTCTGTTTAAAACGAATCAAAGCAAGTACCATGAAGCAATGCCAGGCAGATCCCCGCCCGTCACCATCAGTTGGCTCAAGTATGACAACCACAACTGAAAAATAACATACGAGATATCCTAGTATGCGATATAATTCAATTCTTCATTAACAATGTCTACTACTATTCTTCATATACTGTATAATTATGTGGCATACAAACATCATTTATTTTGTTCACCACAATGGTCTCTTGCTTACATATAATGTTACATTATCACTAAACTTTCTTGGCAACTCATCGATCAATCATCTCCGTCGTTATATGTTAAACTCTCTTGCTTCACTTCACCAACGTGTGGGATAGGTTATAGGGGAGTCCAGGGGATAAAGAAAATCCCTTCCACAACTTTACCACGTGGCTTGGTTTGGTTGGGACACTTCTTATTGTTTGTTGATCTTTATTACAAGGAGGTGTGATGACGACTGTTGTACCACGTGGTTTGTTTTGGTTTGGTTGGGACACTTCCTCTTCTTGTGTGTTGACTATTTGTTGATCTTTATTGCAATGAGCTGTTCGGTCGGGACCATCTACATCTACGAACCTCAAGGTGTGGCCAGTAATTTAACGCTATAACCTGAAAGTAGAAGACAAACAACAGTTAAATATCTATTCCTGAAGTAATTGAGAGGTGAGGCAGTGCATAATATCTATCTATTATTTTCAGAAATGGCCTTGATGATAAACTCAGGGAAAATGGTTAAGACTGATGGAGATATTTAATTAAAGGACCCTGTGATGTAGTCAGAAAATTGAAGGTAAATTTTCGTGATGGGGGGCTTCTGCTAAACAAACTCCAGCCAGGGGTCCAACTACTGAATGGAATCTACCCAATGATACAAGAACCTTACTCAGTACTTCTGGTAAACAAACTCCAGGGGTCCAATTACTGAATGGATGATACAATGGCCTTACATAGTACTTCTGGTAAACAAACTCCAGGGGTCCAATTACTGAATGAATGATACAATGGCCTTACTCAGTACTCCTAGTAAACAAACTCCAGGGGTACAACTACTGAATGGAACCTACCCAATGATGCAAGAGCCTGAGTACTTCTGAGTTAGGGTACTGTCTCTGCAGCGTGCATTAGCCAAGGTGCACTCGTTGGTGTAGGTGACGCCGTTACTGCCACACACAGGATTGTTGGTGAAGGGACAATCTCGTAGGCAGGGGTTCTCAGTGGCGCCCCCTCCTCCTCCTACTCCTCCTCCTCCAGTAGTGTCCGTCTGAGTCTCCACTGCATTAATGGAAGTTTGAGATGTCTGTTCATCTGTTAGCGTGCGAAATTAATATTACCCATTATTATAAATAGCAATATATTCCCATATTTTCAAGGAGAACTGGAGCTAAAATAACCAACATTGTATTTAAGTAAATGTTAAGCTTGTTAAATATTTAGCATTTCATATAAGCCACTAATTATTTTTTCGATTAATTAAAACATACGAGGAACTTTTAGTTCTACCCAATTAAAAATTTTCTCCATCTTCTCGCCAAACAAAGACTCGGCAAGAATATTATGTACAGCACTTGTAAATGTACATACTGTACAATACATGTATTTAAATCAACGAGAGTACAGCCTCCAACAATAATACCCTTACCACATCGTCCCTGATAATTAATATTGATGCGTCTCCTATCCCTACAGGCGACCACATTAAGGAGACAAGGGTTGAAGTAGGTTTCTCCGTCACTGCCACACACAGGGGCATACACACGGGCACACTCGTTGGGACAGTCTGAGGCACTACCACCTGCAGTGCCTGTGTTGGTGCTCCCGGGGAGGGATGGGGTAGTAGTCACTATCGCTGTGGGAAAAGGGACTGGTTTAAACATACAGAGGTCGTCTGCTTTTAAAACACAATCTGGATGCATCAAAAGCATCTAACTACCCTATATTTGTGCCATTAAATCCCATACACGACCGTGTATGTGTAGAGGAGAAACTGACGAGAGGTAAGAAAGTGTGGCGATGTTGTGTAGGCTGTATACAACATGCAGGAAACACTGAATGACATGATGTGTATCTCGATAAATATAAGTCAGGTGATGGATGTGAAAGAGTGACTATGGATGTACTGTCATGCGATGGATAATGCATGAGTGACGATGGGGTGCGTGTTGTGTCAGTTCCCCATATAATAATAATAATAAAAAAAGTTACTACCCTACAACATATTTATAAACATGAAACAAAGTTGTGCTGGTGACATAATAATATTGTGGTGAACTCACGGCACTCTCCATCGCTACGTTTGGTGATATCTCGGTTCCTGCAGGAGGCTTGGTTGAGGGCACACTGGTTACTGTAGGTCCTGCCGTTGCTGCCACACACGGGTCGGAAGATGGCAGGACACACGGTGGGACAAGGAGGGGCAGAGGTGGCCGAGTCTGGTTAAGAAAAGTACAGTAGTGTGAGAAGATGTCTGCATGTGAAAGTGCTGCAAGTGTTGTGCATAATAATGTATAACTTGTTTATTATTGTAGAAGTGTAGGGTGTAGCAAAATAATGTGTAGGGTGTAACATAATAATGTGTAGCCTGTTCAACATTTAAAATCAATACCAACATTCTCTTCCTCCTCCTCCTCCTCCTCCTCCGTATTGAACAAACGAGAGTCATTCATTAAGAGATAGAGAACTATGAATAACTATTAATGCTTATAATTATTTCCTTGGACCCGATTTGGACGTACCACAAGAGCCGCTGGATACGTATGTTATGGAGGGGTTCCTACACGTGGTCGCCTTCAAAACACAGTCGTTTGTGTAGGTGACGCCGTCGCTGGCACACACGGGCGCGAAGAAGGAGGAGCAGACGTCTGGACAAGGGCGTAGAGGTGTGCCTGGAGGAGGAAGAGGAAGAAAGTGAAGGACGTGAGGCAACACATAATCACAGAAGCCAAGGAGGAGCAGCAGACGTCGTTTATCTAATTATTCGATTTTCACCCGCTTTGGTAGACTTTGTAAATTTTTTCTTATTGCTTGTCTCTTGTTTGACACTACTGCCCATAAGAACACACACACACACACACACACACACACACACACACACACACACACACACACACACACACACACACACACACACACACATACATACACACACACATACATACACACATACATACACACACACACACACACATACACACACACACACTGCTATCCTCACACAACTCTACAACTTTCTTTAAGATCATACGGTTCCATCTCCCCTGCATCCATCCATCCATCCATCCATCTCTGTCACACCAACCACCGGCATATCTATCATTCCTTCACCACATCCATAAATCCTCTCTTTAGCCTTCCTCTTCTCTTATCTGGCAGCTCCATCCCCAATATCCATACACCATAGCAGGTCCCACTACTGTCCTGCTTGTATGTACACTTTATACCCTTCCTGCATTCTCTTGTTTACATCCCTATACCACACTCCTCATTGCTTTAAAATAATAGTTGATAACAAATATATAAATTCGTCCACTCTCGCTACCTCTGTATATCATTACTTTATACTCCTTGCAGCCACACACAGGAAAACAAACAGTCACCCTAACTGAATCAGATACATAACCACGAAGGAGATATAGTAAGAAAGCGTATTAATGGCGTGTGTGTACGACCGTGTATGTGTAGAGGAGAAACTGACGAGAGGTAAGAAAGTGTGGCAATGTTTCATGTGTAAGCTCTATGCAACATGCAGGAAACAACACTGAATGACGTGATGTGTATCTCGATAAATAAAAGTCAGGCGATGGATGTACTGTCATGCGATGGATAATGCATGAGTGACGATGACGTGCGTGTTGTGTCAGTCAAGGGTAAAATTGTTTGTAGCCTTGACGAGTATAGTAAGTTGTTGTCCTCTCTGTGCTGAAGGGTTCGCAAGGCATCAAATTTTCCTCTTTTCTTCGCTTCTGGCCATAGCAAGATTTCTCCGTCCTCCAGTTTACATGTAAGGAAGGCAAGGCATCACGCTAGTACCAAATTTTCCTCTATGATTATGACCATAGCAAGATTTCTCTGTCCTCCAGTTTAGACTCAGATAGAGGTTTGTAGGACACCCCTGAATCTATACGAAAGCAACTGTGACTGTGTAAAACGGAAACAGGTGCTTGAGTGAACATTATAATATATATATCTTTATAAACTCTTAAATATCACAAGTGTTTCCCATCTAATAGAACAGTGGTTCTCAACCTGGGTACCATGGACCCCAAGGGGTCCATGGCAAGAATTTAGGGGGGGAATGGTGGGCTGTCACAAATTATACAATTCCTGCCATGGACAAAAAAAAAAAAAAAAAATTGCATCACTCTGTCCTGGCAGAAGACTTAAATAAAGCAAGTGTTCTCTTCATCAACATTTTGTTTTTATTTTATTTAAACCTTTTTTTTTGGGGGGGCGGGGTGGGATTTGGGAAAATATGCAGGGGAGCCACATGAATGTTGAGAATTCATGAAGGGGGGAATGGACTGAAAAAGGCTGAGAACCACTGTACTAGAAAATCGTCAGAGAATTATGCAAAATACCGTCATTATATCTCGGTTTATCGTAATTTACCACCAGAGAAGGGCAGCACATCGCTCACTGACTGTTATATATGTAATGTGGTGTGTAGTTTACTGTGTTTAGGAATGATTTCAACAAAGGGAGAGCGTTGAACTTCCACGACGGATGTGATGCAGGTTTTGTAATGAATTGTCCGTGTTGGTAACAATGGTAAGGACTGGACACTGAGGCTGGCTGCTGCTGCTCACCAGTTCGTTGCCCCGTCATTTACGGTTGATTTTCTCTTATTTATTTTGAACACAGGGGAAGCTTTGACAACTGACATTAGTGCATTGCATCTCACTGGTTGTTACATGACTCCCTACCGTTACTTATACAATTCTACAGTAATATTAAAGGTGTCCCCATATTTTATAATGAATTAATTATTCTTCGCACACTATAGCATTTTATGGGTGTGTCAGGATGCCAAATTTTATTCTTTGGGCTCGTAGCTTACTCTAATAATAAATTTATCATTGTATTTCATGCAGCACTACAAGAGGATGACTGATACAAGCATTATCTGTTTTGCACTCAGTAACTGTATTATTTATCATATTACATAATATATTACTTCTGATACTACTACATTAAATATGTTACTACTATAGTTGCCCGAGATCCATGAATATAATAGCATGCAATGTTTACAGTCAAAAAGAATATTATTGGAAAAGACAGGAGACTTATTATGTGAAGGCCTCACAATAATTGGAGTTCATATTCAAGAACAGCATCTATGAGGTGTCCGATTTTAGTAGTGTCGTGGGTCTGAATTTACTCAGAAAGTTGACTGAACTTAGATTCCTTGTCAGCATTAATTTTAACATCATACACAAAAGTTTAAATGTGCACTTGTTTAATTCTAACCCCTGCAGATGTTATCCTTAGAACCAATACATTTTGATATTAAGACCCATTAATAATAGGTAAAATTACATGACTCCAGGTGCACCATGACACTCTTCTTGAAAATGTTCAGTTACGGACACAAAATGGAACAGACACACTTCAAACGGTCCACTTATCAAAGCAGAGAACAGGACTCGTCTCTGTACAACAACGTCTCATCCTGTACACTATAATTTATGATCAATGAGGGTCCCCCGTTTCATATGTCCGTAACTGTACTTTATTCTCCAACCCAAAGGACACATAAATTCAGAATAGGACTTGCTTAAGAGGCATTTCCATATGGTTAACTGAGAAATAATTTCAGCTAGGAAAACAGTAACTAATTCTTTCCATGCTTTATAAAAATAGCATTTTGCTAAGTTAATAAAGGATTTTCTAATAATTAAAGCACCAGCTAATAATTGGCGTTAATAAAGCGTTAACTAAAGCCTTTGTCCACATCATGAAACTTTTCTCTCAAACATTGCAAAGAAACTGTCAACACAAATGTTAAGTGAAGAGGCTGGGTGAAGTGCCGGCCTGTGTAATGATAAATTATTGCATTCACATTACTGTATGATAACGTTTATGGAAACATAAAAAAAAAATCAAACAAAACACAGTTAAATTTCGCTCACAAACTTAATTTATATTCATAGTTCACCATTTTTGACGGCAAGCAGATGACAAGCAATATTTGCAACCATTTTCCTGATGTGGACTTTGCCTAACAGTTCACATGCAATAGAGAAATAATAAGCATTGATCTAACAAGTAAGGCATCGTCAAAAAATATAACTATAAATATATATATCTTATTAAAATTACAGACATCAAGCATAGCAAGTAAAACAATGTAAGCGATATCCAGCAGTCCCTACCTTAAGGAGATGACATACATTTGGTACACATTGGAGTGCCTTGATTCCTCCAAACCATGCCACGAAACAAGATCAGATTGACAGAAATAATGGTGGCCTGTTGCTTGGAATAGTTTGAATGAATCAGTTTGCTCCATATTTACCAACACTGTATATATTCTCCCCTTAATATAAGAATGAAGATACCACCTCCTATATATTTATCTGTCAGTTCTGTGTAGGTGTCGGTAAATAATAAATAACTCAAACATCCACAGCAGAAGTCATCATTGCTATTCTACCCATGCTATTGTTAACTAGTCCACACTCAATAAAATACCCAAGGGTTAGTTTGTTAGTTAGTTAGTACACACACTAATCACTATTACAGTAGATGCAATATACTAATATCTATTCCAGTTAGTTGCCTTTAGATATATAGAGAAAACACACTACAATTTACTACTTCCATGTTCTAAATGCAATATACTGATTATGATTAGTTCTTTTTAAGTTATAGAGAAAACACACTACAATTTACTACTTCCATGTTGTAGAGGGAATATACTATTATGATTAGTTCTTTTTTAGCTATAGAGAAAAAGTACTTCAATCCACCACTACTCCCATCACTATCTATATATTATTATTATTAGGTTATGGTATATCAAGCTGCTATTATATATTATTATTAGGTTATATCAAGTTACTACAGCAGCGCCTCCTCCTCCTCCTTCGTCATGAACCGAACCTTGTCATCAGTTGTCTCAGGACTTACCACACTCTCCATTGAAGGCCTTGGTGATGGTGGGGTCCTGACACGAGGCCATCCTTAGCACACAGTCACTGCCGTAGGTCCTGCCGTCACTGCCGCACACCGGGGAGTACTGACCCCCGGAGCATGATGTGGGGCAGGCGCGGGGAGCTGGGGGGCGTGGGGGTGAAGAGGATGGTGGGCTGGGGGTGGCTGAAGGTCGTCGGGCATCATTGTCCTCTGTTAACACAAAATTAATAATGAATAATAATAATAATAATAATAATAATAATAATAATAATAATAATAATAATAATAATAATAATAATAATAATAATAATAATAAACATTTGAACAGCTTTCCCTCAATTAGGAACTTTTTTCTAAATATCTGGGAAAGTATTAATTTGAAAACATTTCCATGATAATAACAGTCTGTAATTATTCAGAACCATTCCCTTAGTGATGATAAAGATCCATAACTACATATCACCACACGCCTGTCTCTCTCTCTCTCTCTCTCTCTCTCTCTCTCTCTCTCTCTCTCTCTCTCTCTCTCTCTCTCTCTAATTATACTCACTACAGACGCCGGTGTATGCTGTCGTAACCACCTTGCCTTCACACACTTGACTCTCCAACACACACTGACTCGGGTACGTCACGCCGTCACTCCCACACACTGGCAGGTACTCACGGGTGCAGGTCAAAGGGCACTTCACTGTTGACGAAGGAAGAAGAGAGGGGGGGTGGGATTAGTAGTAGTAGTAGTATAATGAAGGAAGGGGGTGGGGTGGTGGTAGTAGTAGTATAATGACGGAAGGGGGGTGGGGGTGTAGTAGTAGTAGTAGTAGTAGTTGTATAATGATGGAAAGGGGTGAGTGGGTGTAGTAGTAGTAGTAGTAGTAGTAGTATAATGACAGAGGGGGTGGGGAGTAGTAGTAGTAGTAGTAGTATAATGACAGAGGCAGTAGGGGATTATTAATAGTAGTATAATGACCGAAGGAAGGATGGAGGGGAGGGTTAAAAAATTAGGTCTCTTTACAATTCATTTAGTGTGGCAGAAAAGAAACAAGCAACCAGCAAGCACCACGAAGCTCTACTGTCTCCATCAAGCCCAACTGGAGTGCTACTGACTCATCCATAACACACCTGGAAACAGTATATATGTTAGATAATCATGTTGTAACCCTTCATTCATCATGTATATTGTGTGAAATGAGGACACACGCCTTCCGGTCACGAAGTACGGAATTTCAACCTGCAGTTATTTATGGGCGAAAATGACACGCTTCTGGCTAGCATTTTCGTCCTTAATATTAGACTCCAAACGAGGATATTATATTTGGACTCTCGAGGAAGGCAGGGTTTAGTCATGTCGTAGTATGAGTCTCATCCCACTGTTACACAAATTCGAAAACTGTAAAAAAAAAAATTATAATAAAAAAAAAAGTAATAAAAAAAAAAAAAAAAAAATAAATAATAATAATAATAATAGTTATACACTGGAAATAAAGAGTGTGATTTTATATTGATGTGTAGAATGCATAGAGAGTGTGTGTGGAAAAATTGACGTTGAACAAACTAGAGAAATTTATGTAGAGAGTGTGTGGAACAAAACAAATAGGACGTCATGTGATCGAACCAGGGATGCTGTTGAGTGAAAGGGAAACATTACCGGTATATCACCACTCACACACACACACTCATACACATTACACACACACACACACACACACACACACACTACACATATCACACACTACACACACACACACACACATTACACACACTACACACACATTACAAACTACACACACACACACACACACACACACTACACACTACACACACACACACACTACTGTACCACCAGCCAGACGGGTCGTTAGTTCACATGAAGAGTGTGTAATACTGTTTGTTCGTTATAATAAGAGGGAAGTAAATGTGTTGGTTGTAATCACTGTTTCCACTACAATAATTACGTCTAATTAACAAGTTACGGAAGCTTCTCAGACATTCTATTAATTAAGGGGATAGTATACTTTTGGTGCATTGGAGTGTCTTAATTCCTCCAAAATATGCCAGGAAACAGGACCAGAATAATAAAAATAATGGAGTTCTGTTGCTTGGAATTGTTTGGAAGAATCAGCTGCTACGGATTTACCAACACTAAACTTCAACCTTAAGGGGATAGCATACTTTTGGTACATTGGAGTGCCTTAATTCCTCCAAAGTATGCCAGGAAACAGGACCAGAATAATAAAAATAATTAAGTCCTGTTGCCTGGAGTAGTTTGGAGGATTCAGTTGCTCCAGACCTGCCAATACTATACGCTACCCCATTAATAACTATAGAATGTTGTATGAGGGACTAATAAGAGTATAATGTGCACAAGCAATACAAAGCATACACAGTTATCATCACAATGGAAGCTGAGAGTTGCTATGGATATACTAAAGAACGTCTCAATGTAGGGGACTATAGCAGAAAATGTATATAGTAAAACAACAAACAAGCAAACAAACAAACAAAAATAAACAAACAAACAAACTAAATCAAACAAGCAAACAAAAAAACTAAAACAAACAAGAAAACAAACAAACAAAAATAAACAAACAAACAAACTAAATCAAACAAGCAAACAAACAAACTAAAACAAACAAGCAAACAAACAAACAAAAATAAACAAACAAACAAACTAAATCAAACAAACAAACAAACAAACAAAATCAAACAAGCATTCAAACAAACAAAAACAAACAAATAAAACAAACAAACAAGTATTCTCTGCTTGGCGAGACAAGAACAAAACTTTAATAATTAAGGTGGAAATAGACTTTTGGTAAATCTGAAGAAAAATTATTCCTCCAAATCATTTCAAGCAACAGGACACACCATTACGTTTGTTCATCTTAATTGTCCTGTTTCCTGGCATACGTTGGAGGAATCAAGGCGCTCTAATGTATAATGTACAAAAAAGTGTATAAAGTCGATAATACAGAGTCACATATACACCTCTGACAATTGAAAGGCAAGAAGATTTTAGAAACTGAAAGCCATGAAGCATTTTTGGCAGCAGGGAAGCGTAAAGTTCTCGACTCTTTAATGTTGCTCACTTCAGTGTTTCTCTTACATGACTGTATAGCTTTCACTATTTTTTTTTTTTTTTTTTTTTTTTTTTTTGGCACGAGCAGTCACTTAGGTGGTTTATAAGCATTGTAAGAGTAGACAAACGAAATGCTTAGTAATTCCTTTCTTTTAACAGCTGGCGGGCATAATTCTGCGATGAATAACGAAAAGAGCGAATTAAGGACCCTGTGATCGTGTATGAAAATTGGACAAAATTCTGATTCCACCTGACCATGCCACGAAACAAGCACCTTCCATATAGGTGGTGTTCCGTGGCAATATTTGAAGGACTCATTTATCTCCAATTTTCTGACTACATCACAGGGTCCCTTAAACTGAATTGAGGCACGACGAACGAAAAGCAATCACTGCACATACTGTTCTTTTCATTACCTGCTGTTCTTGTTCTCCCTGTAACTTTTCCCTTTCTGGAGGTTTTGCGTCCCGATTTTTTCCCTTTTCCAAACCGCCTTGTAACTGGCAATATTGATGCTCCTGATAACAATAACATGGAAAATATCAATCACCACAGAACACAAAAACTTAACCACATATAACACACATTTCAACGAAGCATGATTATTTCTCCACAAAGCCTCATCAGCCTTTCAGCGGACGCCTACATTATATAGGAGTTAACAGCATCAAGCAGCTTTATATTTACTACTAGCAAGCGACTATATACAACAACAACTAGCAATTCATAAAAACAGTACATTACCAAGCAACAAGAACAACATACAGTACATTAGCCATCCTTACCCTCATCACGAACGACCTCTCACTCACAGCACGTTCCAATCGCTGCTAATAACAGATGAAAGCAATATTTACATGACTATATTTACAGGCAATAACAATATATAACTTCTACAAACCAACCAACAGTATTCTAATAAGACCACCTCGTCAACAAACATCAGGGTCTTCTTACTACAGCGAGATATATATACCAAAAGCGATTGATTATTTAACTTATGATTAATGTTAGTAACCAAACCACAAGCAAGCAATATGGGGTTAATCATCATCACCAATACATTATCTTTTTTTTACCTCAGCCACAACGCGAACGAAAAACATGAAAGCAACAGCAGCAGCAACACCAAAACTACTACTGTACTGTATAAATCTGTCTAAACGTCATTCACTCACTGCAGGATCCCTTCTTGACCTGCGTGATGTCCTTGCCCACGCAGCGAAGGAGAAGTAGTGAGCACGGGTTGGAGTAGGTGCGACCATCTGAGCCACACACTGGGTTCTTGGCTCTTGGGCAGACGGTGGGACACTCTCGCTTCTCCACTGTTTATAGTACATACATGCAGTCGATTGGTTGGTTGTCACGTAAAGGCAGACAGACAAGGGTGGATGGTTTGGGTCGGTTGGAGAGAGAGAGAGAGAGAGAGAGAGAGAGAGAAAGAGAGAGAGAGAGAGAGAGAGAGAGAGAGAGAGAGAGAGAGAGAGAGAGAGAGAGAGAGAGAGAGAGAGAGAGTGTGTGTGAGAGAGAGAGAGAGAGAGAGTGTGTGTGTATGTGTGTGTGTGAGAGAGAGAGAGAGAGAGAGAGAGAGAGAGTGTGTGTGTGTATGTGAGGAGAGAGAGAGAGAGAGAGAGAGAGAGAGAGAGAGAGAGAGAGATGGATGGATAAATGAGTTGGTGAACGAGAAATACAATAGAAAGATATAGATTGCTTAGTGGTCAGGTACAAGCATGCAGACAGACAAGGGTGGATGGTTTAAGTCGGTGAAAGGCAAAACGTAGAGGTAAAAAGAAGAAAGGGAAAAATTGATAATATAATGAATCCGTAAAAAAAAAGAGAAAGGTAGGTAAAAATAAGTGGGTAAAAAGAGAAACAAAGGAGGAAGATGAATAGGCATTAATTAAGAGGGGAAACAAAAGGAGATTAATAAGTCGGTAAAAAGAAATAAAAACTACAAACAGAAATGCGGTAAAAAAAAAAAAACAATAGATCAGACCTAAAAACAACAGACAAAAAATGCAAGCAAAAGGAGAGAGATTGATCAGACAAAACTAATAAAAACAGACAGACAACTAAAAAAAAAGACAGGCCAAATAAACAGAAATAATGGGCAGATAGAAAAACTAACTAGAAACATGCTACAGAAATATAGATCGTGGTAAAAAAAAAAAAAAAAAAAAAAAAAAAAAAAATTACACAGAGCTGAGATAAAATAGACCTCAGCTGCTTTATAAGACGAACTCCCTTCTTGCTAATAATAAAAGCGATGTATAGACTAGACTTGTTAATGATGTTCTTCCGGAGGTGGAGTTGATGATAAAGTACAGTGACTCATGTCCTTACGTTTTACTGTTACTTACCAATACTACTACTACTACTACTACTAATATTACTACTACTGCTAATCACACACACACACTACCACTCATCATTTTGCCCCCTCACCCTCACCACACATTCACTACAAGTAACTCACCACTATCACCCTCACAACACACTCATCACTACCCCCCCCCTCACCCTGACCACACACTCATTACTATCCCCCCCTCATCCTCACCACACACTCACTACAAGTAACTCACCACTATCACCCTCACCACACACTCATTACTATCCCCCCTCACCCTCACCACACACTCATCACTATCCCCCCTCACCCTCACCACACACAACACACACTCACCACACACCCATTACAATCCCCCCTCACCTCACCCTCACCACACACAACACACACTCACCACACACTCATTACAATCTACCCTCACCCTCACCACACACTCACTACTATCCCCCCCTCACCTTCACCACACACTCACTACTATCCCCCCTCACCCTCACCACACACAACACACACTCACCACACTCTCCAATATGCCTCCTGAAGAGAAAGTTTCTAGTGGAGCAGGCGTAGTACATGAGGACACAGGGGTTGGAGTAGGTGCGACCATCACTACCACACACTGGGTTGTACATACGGTCACACACGAAGTTACACGAGTCTGGGAAAGCTGTGGATGGACGGAGAGATGGATGAAGGTGGGTTGTGAAGGAGGGATGGAGGGAAGGAGGGAGTGGAGGAGGGATGGAGGTGGGTAGGGATGAAGGGATGGATGCATAGAAGGAGAGAGTGGAGGGATGGATGGAGGTGGGTAGGGATGAAGGAATGGATAGAAGGAGGAGTGGAAGGAGAGATGGTTGAAGTGAAGGAGGGATGAAGGAGGTAGAGAGGGAGGAAGGAGTTTAGGGATGGAGGTGGGCAGTGAAGGAGGGATGAAGGGATGGATAGAAGGAGGAGTGGAGGGATGGAAGAAAGGAGGGAGGGATGAAGGGATGGATAGAAGGAGAAGTGGATGGAGGGATGGAAGGAGGGAATGGGGAATGAATGGATGGAGGAGTGGAGGGATGGATAGAAGGAGGGAGTGAGGGA